>PVHY01005417.1:0-83443 GCA_004024945.1 Uropsilus gracilis | reverse complement strand
CAACCTGGGCAACACACTGCCCTGTGAAGCCACCCTGCCAAACATGAGCCAGCTAGGGGTGCTTAATGAAAAATGGCTGGGCTATTAGTGCTTTGCAAATTAAGGGTCCTTTCATTTATTACCGTGCTCTGCTAAGGATGAGCATTAATTTTTTTCTCAAAGCAAATTCACTGGAAACAGACAGTTTAGAATTTATGCTTGTAATGATGGCTACATGGGCCATTAAGACCACCTCTAAGTGAGCTTAATTTGTAGCAGATAAATGTATATGTCTACATATTTTTCAACATAGTTTATGGTGCATCTTGCACAGCTGCGCCCAACTGATTAAATCCTCACAAAATTTAAATAGGAAACCCATTACGTAGACAGTATTATAGCCATTCATCACAGAGGCAGTTCCAGGTTAACTCACTCAGTACCAGGCTGGGAGAAGTGCCAGGGATTTTTGTCATCGTTGCCAAGAATGCAGGGAGGTCCTGTTCCCCTGGCCTTCGTGTGACTTCTACCTTCTTGGGGACCCCGAGGAGACTGTCCTCCTCCCTGGTGAAGTTTTGTGAGTTTTTGTTTGTTTTTTTTTGTTGTTTATTTATTTGTTTGTTTGTTTGTTTTAATTTTTAAAAATTTTTGTGTGAAGAAAAGCAAGTTACATATATATATATTACAATACCATAATTACAGAATTATAACCATACAAAATAATATATTATTTACTAGTGTGTGATTTAAAAGTTTCAAATACCACTGTTTTGGACATGAGATGTCACCAAATGCCGGCCTCAATTTCCCTTAGCCAGGAACAGGAAACAGAGTTTGAGGAGAAGGAAAGTGGTTTGATTTGCTGATAAACTGAGGAGGGCGGCAGGCTGGAGCCTGAAAGGCCCTGGCCCTGCTCTTTGCAAGAAGGCAGGGATATTTTCCCAGAGTCACCAGGGAGTGGAAGGGGAATGGGCAAGAGTCACAAGTCTCCCCTTGAGATGCGTCAGATGTGTCAGATGCATTGGGCACATCGGGCGTTTGGAGATTGCGGGAGACACGGTTGGTGCCAGCTCGCATCGCCGTTGCCTCATGGTCAGTAATTCTGAAACTGTCTTTTTAGGGGTGTCCTTTCTCCTTAGAATGTAAGAAAAGATTGTTAAATGTGGACGGTGAGTAAAGAAGATCGGATGCTTTTCTGGTGGGACAGGAGAGACGTCTGCTCTTTATGGTGTATCAAGAAGGGAGTCCAGGCTTGCTGGGCGGGGACCCCCACAGCCTGGGAGCAGTGGTCTTCACAGCCCTGTGTACCCAAGCATGTTCATCACACGGCCTGGGGCATAGGGCAAGGGTCTAGGCCACAGAGCCTCTCCCTGCACCTGGTAGTACTGCCAGCTCTCAGACCTGCCAAACTCTCAGCGTGTGTGGCAGTGGCAAACGGTGACCAGAGCCTGAGCTCTGGCCTCGGGGGCCATGGGGTTGCCAGCTCTGCTGCCTGCTGCCACTGTACAAGCCTGGCAACTTGCTGAAAGCCAAGTTTGCCAAGTGCCAGCTCTGTGCTTTGGCATGGCTGATGGCCAATGAGTGAGTGAACATTGTTCTGACTGACACTGTTTGCAGAAGACACAGTCCCACTCACAGGCCTGGGCAACCGCCCTGGCCGTGGGCACCGACTACTTCCAGCTGGAGCAAATGTAAGCAACAGGCAAAGGGGTGGGATTGCCAGGGGCCCCTGGGGCTCTAAAGTCAAACTCTTCCCATTACCATATTTTCAAGGGAACTTTGCTCTGAAAGAGGTCCTATAGGCAGAATTCCTCTAATCCAGTCAATTCATGTCTGAACATTTTCATTAGAATCTGTAGGTTCTTGTTCTAAATTTATTTTCAGGATGGGGAGAGGGGAAAGATGATTGGAAAGAATATGAACTTGATCAACCATCAATAAAAATCATATTTCTTAAGCCCTTTCTGGTCACTTTGACTCAGTTCAGATCTGCCTGTATGATCTCAGCCAACCTACTTAACCTCTCTCATTGTTCCTCTCTGTAAAGTGGCAACAGTACCTAATTTGAATATTAAATAAGGATATTTAATGATTACTAATTAGGAAATCATCTGTAGGAAGTCTACGGGCTGTGGCACTTGCATAAAAATGCAAGGACCCTGATGTCACCTTCCTTGAAACAGAGAATAGACTTGAATCCAGGACGCTTTAGGGTGGTGAGATGCTTTCAGCAGCTGAAATATATCCCATCGGTACAGAGAGCGCAGGTCACTCGCTCTGTGCAGGTGACTGTGCAGGTGACTGTCTGTGCAGGTGACTATCGGAGAGGGTTTCCCAAAGGGGAGAAGGCCAGAACTGAGCTCACAGCAGGGTGGCGGGGGATGAAGGAGGAAGGAGGGCATCCTTCCCGGGGGTGAGCAAAGCTGGAGAATTGGGAATCTCTCCCACCTTCAGTCGTGTTCAAGCATCCCTCATTGTGCGGGAAGGGAGGAGCGGGGGAGGAAGGTAGCTTTGGGATCTGGAGGCACCTTGCTAGCCATCATCGAAGCTGAGACTTTATCCTGGAGTTAACAGGGAGCCTTTGGAAAGTTTTAATCAAGAGCATGGAGGGACGGAATTTGCATTTTAGAAGGCTCTTCTTTGCAGCCACACAGAGAATAGCTTGAAAGGCTCCAAGAATGGTGGCAGGGGGAGCAGATCGGAGACAATGGCAGGTGTCTCATTAGCACAGCAGAAGAGGGTCCAGGACAGCAGGGGGTGGGGCACAGGGACTTTGAACCTCAGACACAGTGATTGATTAAACATGGGGTGTGAGGGAGGTGGCAAAGAGGATGGAGTAGCCAGAGTTACAGCTTGGGCCAGGTACAGCTTGGGCCAACCAAGGTAGTTAGGTGATTAGTTTTAGGGGGGCAAGAAAATGAGACCACTGGAGGCGTGTTTCAGGTGTCTTGAGGGTAAGTTTGGATTTCCATGTATTCGTTCTCACTTTGAGAAGGACCCCTGAGCCTAAAACAATACCTTCCCAGGGGAAGCGAATTTGATGGATGGGTAATTTGCTCTAAAACCCCAGCAGATGACGGTTGGCACCCAGCAAATCTCCTCCTTGTAAACTGCTTTCAGTACAGCGAGGAGCTGATGGGCTTTTTATTAACTCTGGGGTCACGAGTAAGCAGCATGCTCGGGATGTGACCAATTAAGAGCAAAGCTGAGATGCGGGCCAGTCTCTCCCCATGTTTGAAAGGAATTAAGTGAAATGCTCTAAGTGTTTGATGTCACCTGTCAGTGTCACCAGCCATCAAGGGTGGATGCCCTGTCATTGGAATCCATACATTATTAGCACGTTGTCCCATTTCTAAAGATCCATCTGTTCACTCTCACACATCGGCAGGGGAGCAGAGTGGACACTTGCCTTTCCCGCTCAGGCTCTATGACGCTTCCCATCTTGAACGCTCGGGCCCGGGAAGTGGTCTTCAGGGAGGGACCCTGAACTCTTCAGCACCCAGAATCTGTGGACACAGATTGGTGCTGTGAGTCACCAACACACTCTCAGCTGTGACGCGGGCAACTGGTTATCCCTATGCAGGGTCGACTGGCGGCGAGCCTGTGCTAAGCCCTGGGGGTGCTTGATCGGCTATCTCAGTTCTTCCAGGCAGATCCCACGATGAGCCGCGTTTCGCACATTGTGGAAATGGGGCCTGGAGAGCCAGGAAATTTACACAGTCAGTAAGCAGCTGGACTGGGGCTCACACCACGGACTGACGGGCCTGGAAGTCATGGCTTCATGGCTGCACCGTTACCTGGACTCTTTGTACAGCCTGGGCTGCCAGTGATGTGGACTGGCCTCACCACGTCCCTCTTCTGGCCCCCACTGGATGCTGAGTGTTAGCGGCAGCTCCCGGATCCTGGAGCAGAGCACAGAGGAGGTGTCCACGGCCATCTGTGGGCTGGAACACCCCAAGGATGCCCCTTCTCGCTGCCACAACTACTCCTTCTGCCTGAAGTTTGCCCTCTCTCCTCCTCTTTCCGTATCTGTTTACTTTTCCCTATTGTCAAATTTAGCCCAGGATCACTACCTCCAGGAAGTACTCCTGGTTGACTTCTTTGCCTAGTTTCTCCAGCTATCTTAGCTCAGGCTGCTCTGTCTATGTGCGCTGGGCTAACTGGGGTCCTTTGGAATGTGTGCATGTGTGTGTATGACTCTGTGTGCGTGTGCTTGTGCATGTGTGCACATGTGTGTATCCTTGAGTAAATACTCTGCTCTTTCAGTGCTGAGGTCAGTTTAAATATTGCCTCCCATGTGCAAAATCATCACCATGACAGATAGCCTACCTGGCTTCTTTATGTCAATCAGAACTTTTCTTCATCACTAATTGGTTGTGTGATTTTTGCCCACAAACTGTGGTCAATTTCCTTACTGCAAAATAAGAGTCCCGGTGGAACCCAGGTCATATTACTTTGGGGGTGATGAGAGAGCAGGCACGAGGATGCTTGGACAGTGCTGGGCACCTGGCCTGTTACCACAGAACTAACGGGGGGTGATCAGCATGCACTTGTCCACAAGAACCACCCCTAGGTGCATACAGCAGTCAGTTCTGGAAGACGTTCTCGCCTCTGCTGAGCCACACAACTGCAGGGAGAGGCGGAAAGAGGAGACACACAGGGAGAGAGAAGACTTAGCCTTGCTTTGGGCAGCTGTCAGGGCAAGAAGGAAACTCCAGACAACCCTGGAATTTACGAGTGAATTCTTGAAGAATTCTGCACCCCTAAAACTTGTGTGACATTCCCAAAGGTTTGGAATAGGAATCTAGTTTTGCACATGGAAATACCAAGCCCCAGAGAGAGGGGATGACCTGTAACCTCATAGTCCTGGGTTAGGCTCAGCGGGGGCTGGGACCTGGCCTCAGTCCAAGACTCTCCCACCTCCCAGACTCAGCCTGGCAAAGGCCCTGTAAGGCTGTAGAGCTCTGGGCCTTAATGAGGGCAGCTGGCCCAGGAAGTCCCCACAGCAGACAAGACTTCAGGGCCAGGGACCCGGAGCCCATTAGAAGCTGCTCATGGGGTGAGGTGGACACTAATTGCACTGCCAGGGAGTCATTGACTGACCACTGGGGTTGGCCAGTGAGCTCACTGAGAAGCTGTTGGAGCAGCCAATGGCTCTGGAGCACCAGGTGGGAGGGCAGACATGTGACACGGCCTGCTGACCAAGCAAAGGCCAGCTCACAGCTTTTAGGTGTCATTTTTTATTTCCTTGTTATGTGAGGGGTGGGGGAGGGGGAGAAAGAGCACGTGGGTGAGAGGGAGAGAAGAGAAGGAATGGAGAGCATACTTTAAAGACCAAAG
The DNA here is from genome assembly GCA_004024945.1 of Uropsilus gracilis. NCBI lineage: Eukaryota > Metazoa > Chordata > Mammalia > Eulipotyphla > Talpidae > Uropsilus > Uropsilus gracilis. Next base: position 78,124 of record PVHY01005417.1, on the reverse strand, counting down.
ACATACACAAGTCTGCCCACATGTGCGCACACACATGTGTCCGTATACCTGTGTGCACACACATACACCCACACATACCTGTTCACTCTCAGTTTGGTTTTTGAACAGTTGAACTTCTATCTAAAAAAAAACTCCTGATTCAAGACAGTGGTTTGTGGGGAATGGTCTTCAGCTACTGGCAGAAAGAGCTTTTAGGGATCCTGGGAACCCCACAGGCGTATTGTTGATGGTCATGCCCAAAAAATCACCTTTAACACAAATGAAACATTTCCAAGTTTCTTTCAGGTACTTTCCCACTAACATCTCAAACAACCCAGGGAAGATGGTGTATGTTTAATATTTATACCATAGTTACCCAGTCTGAGTTATGATTTCATTATCACACACATGGGCACAAATAAAAGAACATGGCTGCAGATTTTTAACATCTCCCTTGTATGCACAAAGGTGTTAAAAGTTTTAACAGGCTATTGATTTGGATCCAGGAACTAGATTGTGTGCACCTATTCAGAAAAGCAAAATGTTAAGAATGTGCAGTGTGTTTGTGTTTTAATTTACAGAGAGACAAAAATTTAACCAGCCAAAGGGGATGTCATAGTAAATGTGCTTTCCCCAGCATTCCAGGGAAAGCCCTGTTCTCTGGAGGCAAAGGGTGGGTTAGCTGAGCCCCGCTTCAGAGACACAGAGGGCAAGTGGTTCAGCTACTGTTGCACACTGGGCTGGGGAGCTGAAGCCCTCTGGGGATTCAGATGCCCCTGGCATCTGGGTTCTTCATCTGGGGTCCAGGGATGAGCGTGAATCCTTGAAACATCATGAACCACTTCCAACACCATCAAAGCACAAGTAAGATTTTGTGTACCTGTGTACACTGGTTTTGCTGTAGAAATGGCTTTTCAAAACAGAGTTTCAAAGGGAATTTTTGAAAACCAAGTTTAAGAACCACAGCATTGGAAGTCACCATTCAGGAAGTCATACTTCCCACTAGTCTTATTAGTCAGGAGTCAGCGTTGTCACTCTAAAACCAGAGATTCTGTAAGAACAAGCCCTGTCTTCAGGTTCGGGGATTGTGCTAATGATCCTGATTATTCTGGCTTGTTCTCAAGTGGGATCCTTGGCCCATCAGTGAAGCACTTGGGAAAGCCTTAGAAATGCCCATTCATAGGCATCAGCCCATCCTCCGGGGTGGGAGACTCCAGCCTCTGGTTCAGCAGCCCTCCAGGTAAATCTGATCTCCACTTCTGTCTGGGTCACTCATTTTTGGAAAACAAACAAACAAACAAAAAACAAAGTTTCTAGTTTGGAAATGGTTCCACTGGCATTTCTTGAATGATTTTGGTTAAGTCTATGATTTAGTTGAAATATGGATTTTTCAGTGTTCAATAAATTTGTGCTGTTCACTTAGAGGTAGACGCTGTTTCCCACTGCTCCTGCCACTGCAAATTACCTCTGGAACAAACCCCTCCAAGCAGCAGTTTGCTCAGAGGTCAGGCCAAAGCAGCCCCATGTAGGAGAGGTGCTCCCTCAGGGCCACAACAAGAACAAGCCCCTGGAAGCCACCACCCAGAGAGGGCCACGACAACTTGTCTCTTGTTACTTCTCTGTCATCAGAAGTCGTCCATGACCCCTGTCCCCATGGATGACGACTGACACAGAAGCGCAGCTTGACTCCATCCAAGTGTCTCTTCATTTGTTCACCTCTGAATCAGTTCAGAGTTTACTTCCTCCAGGAATTCTTCCCAGACTTCTCCAAGTCCATCACCCTTCTTTATATATCTTTTCACGTCAATAGATTCTCATGGTTTGGTGCTTCAGTTGTTTTAGTTTGATGGTGGATTTGGGTTCATTGATTTCCATTCACTACTTCTAGTTCATTCACTCATCTCAACTCAGCCATTCCATAAAACACATTTCCTAATTCAAGGTGAGGAAGGAATCAGAACCAACTCACAGTCTGACAAAAATAATTGCAGCCACCACTACAACCTTGCTAAGCAGGTGAAAGCATTACCTGATCACACCCCAAATCTGAAATTATCTTGTTCCTTCATTTGTTTTTCTCTTTATTCATTGTCTTCTTCACTGGTAGTGAGGCTAACGTGGGAGTGGAATTGCTAGGTCACAAACTAGAGGTGTAGTTAATTTTATAAGAAACTGCCAAATAGTTTCCCAAAGTGCTTGTAACATTTTACACACCCACCAGCAAAATATGACAGTTTTCATGGCCTCACATTGTTTTCAACATTTTGTGATGACAGATTTTTAAATGTTAGTCATTTTAGTGGGTGTGAAGTAGAATCTTATTAGAGTTGTAATTTGAATTTTGCTGATGACAAGTGCTGTTGAACACCTTTTCTTGAGCTTATTGGTCATTCCTATGTTTTCTTCTATAAAGTATCTTTTTAAGCCTGTTGCTCATTTTAGGGTTGTTATATTTCTTCTGATTATTGACTTATAGGATATACATCTAACTGATATCATCCATTCATCCAGCCATCTATGCATCCATCTATGCATCCATCTAAGCATCCATCCATCCATCCATCCATCCATCCATCCATCCATCCATCCATCCATCCATCCATCCATCCATCCAGTCATCCATCCACCCATCAACCCATCCTTCCACATCCCTCAAGTCCTGTGTCAGATATATGCCAGATATATGAATACCTTTTTTCCTAGTTTGCCTTTTCTATTGATGTGTTTTGATAAACAGACATTTTAATTTTTGATGAAGCTCTATTTACCAATTATTTGTGGTTTCTGTTTTTAAGATCTTTTCTAAGTCTTTGCCTACCATAAAGCTATAAAGATTTTCTCATATGCTTTCTTAAAGAAACTTAGAGCATTAGAGTTTTAATATTTTCATTTAGGTCTTTGATCCAGTACAAATAAAACTTTGGGGGCTGAAGGGTTGGAAGTTAACTTTTCCCCATACAGTTATCTAGTTGTTCAAGTCTTTCTTTCTCCCTATTGAATTACTTTGATATCTCTATTGAAAATTAACCACATATCTATTTCTAAGCTCTCACTTCTGTCTCACCACCCATTTGTCTCTTCTTAGGTCAATATCACACTGTGGATATTGTGTGTGTGTGTGTGTTTCTAAGTCTTTAAACCAGGCAGTGTGAATCCTCTAACTTTATTCTTTTTCATAAATGTTTTAAGTCTTCTGGATTCTTCAAGTTGCATCTAAATTTTAGAATTAAGCTTCCAATTCCTCTTTGAAAACTATCCATTGGTATTAGATTGGGTTCACACTGACTCTACACATGGATTTAGCAAGATTGTGTTAGACTGGACCAGCCAATGCATGAACTGTTCAATAATTTAGATCTTCTTTAACTTATCCCAGTGCTGGTGCTGGTTGTCAGTGTAAATGCCTTTGACATATTTTGTTATATTTATATTTTTACATGTTTTGTAAAGGTGGCTGTTTTTAAACTTGTTTCCCAGTTGTTTGCTGTTATTGTAGAGTTTATTTTTGTATACTGCCTTTGCATTCTTTGACATTCCTGCTTTGACTGATCTTTTGACAAATATTCCATTCATCTGTTAACTTCTCTGTGTTTTATATTTTAAAGAGTAGCTTTCAGGGAACATGTAGTATGCTTAGTTTCTATATTCATTCAGACAATTCCTGCCTATAACAGGAATGTTTAGCCAATATTCATTGAATGAAAATATTGTCAAGTTTACTCTATCATCTTGTTATTCTTTTTTTGTTTCTCCTTTGCCTGTCTTTCACTTTATATTAAAGTTTTTAATGCAAAAAAATACAGTATAATCTTTGCTACCAATCCACCAACTTCTGTGCTGTTTTTGCCATATATTATACTAATATGTAAGTCATAAACTCCACAATCCAATGTTATTACTTTTTTTTTTTTTGCTTCAGATAATCCAGGTGTCCTTTGAAGAATTTAATAAATAAAGTAATAATCTTTTATTTTTATGCATATGTTCACTATATCTTTGTGATCTCTATTCCTGATAATATATTTGAATTTTCATCTGCTTCCGTTTTCTTTCAGTTCAAAGACTTTGTATAAAGGAAATCACAAAATACATACTATTTTTGTAAGAGGACTGTGTGTGTGCATGTTTTCTTAAAATTAATGCCTTTGAAAGCTATATATCCTATATATCTTAAAGATATATATATATTCATTCCTTTATTTGTTCCTTTATTTTGCTTAATAGTATTCCATTTATGACTGTAATATGGATTTTTAAAAATCATTCTAGTATTAATGGACTCCTAGGCTATTTCTAGTTTTGAATATTATAATAAAGCTGGTATGAATCTTCTTACACAAATCCTTTTACCCCTTTAGGACATATATTTTTCTTGGATTAATTAAGAGAGTAGAACTGCTTTGTTATTGTGCTTGTTTTATTTTGTAAGGAACAGCCAGAACTTTTTCAAAGTGATTGTACTGTTTCACATTCCTGCCAGCAGTTTGGAGAGTTTTAGTGACGATGTATGTAGTTTAATTTTAGCTATTTTGTTGTATGTATTTGTACACCTTCTGGTTTTAATTTTTAGTTCCCTGATGACAATAATGTTGAGTATTTTCCATGTGTTTGTAGGTCAATTATATATCTCCTCTTCTAAAATATCTTCACATTTTTTGCTTTATTTTTAATCTGAAGTTTTGTGTAATTATTGAATTATATGCATTCTTTTTATATTTTTGGATACCAGTCTCTGGAGAAAGATATGTTTTGAGGCTATTTCTCTGGATCTGTGGTTTGCCTAATTATTTTTAAAATGGTACCTTTGGAGCAGCAAAAGATTTTAATTTTGATGATAGTTTATCATTTTTTTTCTTTCATACTATTGTTACTTGCTCATTGCATCCCTTAGTTCACCCAAAATGCTCTCCTGTACCTTCTTTCAGTTACCAGATTTTACATTTAAACCTCTGGTTTATCTCAAGTTGCCTTTGAGGCATAGCATCAGGTTCTTTTCTTTTTGTATATTGTATTCCTGTATTTTCTTCCTGTACATGTTCATTACTGTCCTGTCACCTCAACATCATTTGATGGTGAATGACATTGAAAAATCTTGATATATTTATCTAACGTCAATTGTCTATATAAATAGTGGTCAATCATTTTCTAAAAACCTCTCTTTAAGGTTTTTTTTTTTTAACATGGAATCATTTTGATGGACTTATCTTCATGTTCCCTAACTCTTCATCCTGCCGTCTACTCCATCTAGTGAATTTTTCATGGCAGATATTATAATTTTCCATTTTATCATTTTTATTTGATGCTTTTTCATAATTCCTCCTTCTCTGTTGGAACTCTCTTTTTGCTCACAGATGTCCATCTGTTCTTTTAAGTCTTTAAACATATTCATAAGAGCTGATTTAGAATACTTTTGCTCATTCGAGTACCTGTGCCAGTTAACAGTCTGTTTCAATTGACTACTAATTTCTTATTTCCCCAGCTTTATTGAAATATAATTGACAAATAATTTTGTATTCATTTAAAATGTAAAGCATAATGATTTGATAGATTCACAGACTGTGGAACAATCACAGTAAGCTTAGCTGATATCCATCATCTCACATAGTTATAATTTTTCCTTACAACGAGAACTTTTTGAATTGCCTGTTAACAACTTTCAAATTACAATACAATATTGTCAGTCATTTGATGACCAGTGCTTTTTCTACTCACCAAGTGATGTTTGTAAGTTACACATTGTGGCTAACACCTTATAGGGAGGTTGGGATATATTGTTTCTCTTGAAAGGCTATGACTTATTACAGACGTTTAAGTGTTTGGAGAATCCCATTGGCTTTGCTTTATTTCTTGTTCAATTCTACCTGGCTCAAATCGGTCTATTTCAGCTTTGTCATTAGTCCTCAGATGTGGTTTTGACTTGAGGGCACCCAGGAAGCTTGTGTCCCTTTAGGGACACCCGGCCTGTCCAGAGGTATTTCAGATGGTCACTGGTGCGGGTGGGTGCTCTTGGTGTTGGGAACAGATGAACCAAAGTAACTCCATTTTGCTTAACACCTCCATGTAGGAAGCCAGTGTCCTCTCCCTTCCCTCGGTGTAAAGTACCTACCACAGCTGGCTGGTCTGACATCATGTTTCTGCCTCCCCTTATTCCTGGTTGTTCCTGACAATTGTCTTGTCCTCCTGAGAGATGATGGATGCCAACATTACTGGAAGTTATGGGAACAATTTTCACCATCATGGGAATGTGGGGACATGTCCTGTAGTTATGGGAACGTGTCCTGCATCAGCTTGCTTGCTTCACAATAGGGGGCGGTGGTGATTTTTCCCTATAAAAGGTTGTCACAGAGACTGCTTGGGGTCTCTCTTGCCTAGCTGGCTTGGAGACCCTGCTGCAAAACCTGCAGCTTTGAACTTCAACCAGAGTCCTTGTGTCTTGTTGAGCGGCCCATGAGTCACAACAGTTGGCATCTAGATGACAGAGGACAGTGCTGCTCCTAAACGTTCTGTAAGACACAAGGTGCTCCCCCACTGTGAAGGACTAGCTGGTCCAAATTTAGCTAGTGTTGAGGCTGACAGCTGGCTCTGGGAGGCCACACTTTCCCAAAAGCAGGGTCCTCACTGCTCACACACAGCATCAGCTTGGATGCACACTAGGCTGCTCCAGCGGAGCTGAGCTGGAGCCCCCAGGCCTGCAAAGCCTCCAGCATTTCCGTCTGGGGTCAGGTCCTTTGCAACTGCTCGCTGCTAGGCCTCATCTCACTGCACATCCCAGCCTGGGCTTCCCTAGGCCCCTACAAGACCAGCCCACACCAACTTTGGAGTCTCTCTTCTCAGCAGTTCTCTTGTGTGGTTCCCAACACCCCCCCCCAATTCCTGCTACCCCAGCAACCTGAACTCCAAAGCGCTCTGCACAGTGGAAGCTCTGCAGTTGGGTTGGGCCTCCCCTTCCTGTGTTTCACTCTGGAACATGCTCCCACTAGGAAGTTGATGGACTTGGCTTTCTGGGTCCTGAGTGTTTTCTTTCCCTTCAGGGCCTGACCCCCGCACTGCCTTCGTCCAGGGTGAGGAAACAGTTGACTCATTCCTGCTATTCACTTCTGTTTTGGTGATGGAGTGAAGGTTTGTAAGGCTCGCAGGAAGCTTTATAAAACGCACTTTCTTTGAGCCTCTTCCAGAAAGATTCTGACTCATTGGTCTGGGCTGGGACCTGGGAATTTCTATTTTAAATTTTCAGGAAGGTGCTGATTCAACACCTTGTTTGGGACTCACCACTGTCAGCCCCATTGGGGCATGGAAGACATCTCTCCTTCCTCTGGGATTTTCAGAAATTTTCCATTGGGCTGAAGGGGGTCACAGTCTGGGTTCCCTGTTTTAATGGCAGGGATCCTTCCACAGACCCTGAACCTCAGTCCCTCATTCTTCTGGGTCTTCCTTTTAGGGCCCCCCTTAAGAGATGCTCACTCATTCACTCAACATCCAGGGACCACAAAGCCTTTGAGGTTCTTCTCTGTGTGACTTCTGGACCTCCAGGCAAAGTGCCCTGTTGCAACTATTAAGCCCTCCCTGAAAGCTCCCAGAGCCAAGGCTGGGCCTGAGGAGATACAGGTCCTCTCTCCACCCCACCTCAGTGGCAATGAATGAATTTTAATCATTACACCGCACAGGGAAAATATGACTGGGCATCATTTCAATAAGAAAATGCATCTATTTTTGTACCTCAGCCCTCATCTCTGCAGCATCTTCTCCAGATCTGCTCCAAACATCTCACTATATGTTTAGGGAGAAATTCACAGACACCCTTTCCCCCCTAACCCAGACAATCATCTCCAAAACCTGAGGTCCTAAATTTTCAAGAACTGCAGCCAGGATGGCAACTTCACAGCTTATTGGCCCAGCTCAGAATTTTAAGACATACTTGACTGACTTGTTCACTCAGTCCTTGTTTTCTTCCCTCATTCACCAACCTATTCATTGACTTGCATGTTAATCCACACACACAGCCCCATAGCACAGAATATTTGTCCTTATGCTGTGCTAGACTGTGCCTGGCTCCAAGAAGCTCCAAGAAGACTTACAAGCATTCATTTACTCATTTGTTCCACGAACACATACCAGGCACCTACTGTGTGCCAGGTAACCCGCCTGCTGTCAGGGATCCCGGGGGAAAGATGGCAGAATGCCACCATGCTCTTGGCTCATTTTGTAAATGAAGGGAGCATGCAAACAAACAACTGTTAAGAAAATAAACAGTATTGTGTCCAAATACTAAGTTATCTGAAGGAAATGAGATGGGGCAAAGAAAGAAGGAATATTCAGCGAGAAAAGACTTCACTATGGAGGAGATATTGGAGCTGAGAGCTAAATGACCTAAATCGGATGGAGACTGAGAGGCAGAATGTGCCAGGCAAAGGAAATAGTGGATGTAAAGCCCCCAAGAGGTGCAATATGGCTTGAAGACTGTGAGTGAGGAGGAAAGAGAAGAAGTTGGAGACAGAACTCATATAGGGGCTTATCGATTGGGGAAAAGCTTTTGTAGTTTTTCTGCATGGGAGACTTGTATATTCTGCCATTTGACTATATGTAGGTATATTTATCAGTGTAGACTTATAGCTACTTATTTTATATCTTGAATTCAATATTACCTTACTAATTTTGTTGCTTAAATTAGTCCAGATTTGGCTGTTGGTTGCTCTCTGTGTTGGATGTGCTGTGTGTGTCTTTCTTCATTTTAATACTTTATCACTTTCTAGCACTATAAGATGCTTCAAGCTAGGTCCTTTGGGTCTTTTCCAACTATAAAGGACAGTTATTAGGTATATCCCAGGGCTCTACCTCACACGGCAGTCATTTGGTGTATGCCATGGGTCTATCTTACCCGTGTGGCAAGCGACTGCCTCTCACAGATCAATTGACTAAATCTTGAAATAAGGTTATGAGTTTTTAACTCATGTCTGGTATCTCCTGTCTTCCTAGTGGACCTACCTTTTCTCCCTGAGGATCCAGTTCACAGCTCCAGAAGGGAGCAAGGAGATGAGTGCTATTCTATATGTGTGCTGCAGAGATGAACATAGACATGCACACAGTCCTTTGGAAAAGAGCCCACAGCATCCAGAGGATCCTGAAAGCAGGAGTGGAGTCAGGCTAGAGCTCACCGCATCTTAGCTCCTGGCAAAGAACCCCAACAAAATAACTAGGATTAATTGAATGTGACCTAATTGATTGATCTATATGAACTTCCATCAGCACAGTCCAGTGACACAGCAGAGATGAGTGATTGAATTGGCTCTAATGGACTCAAGTCTGGAAAGAGAAATGAAAACAGAGAGCAATCTAGTCTCCAGTGGGACTAATGGGAAGTTGTGCCACCAGCCCCCCCCCCTTACTTGGTCACAGTTTGAACCTTTGTTGATATTGACTGTGGGCTTCCAAATGGAGACCCTTTGATGAAGAGTGGTCTCACCTTCCTTGCAATATGGTGTGAGTATGGGATTCACTTCTTTACCCTTCTCAACTGCCGCCTGGGTTTGGTCTAAATGTCCTAGATTTCTGTCGTTCCTTCCTTGGTTCAGTCCTGCTCACCCTGTCCTCTCAGGTGACAGGTACCCATGGGCCCCACTGGGAGCTTGTTAAGCTGCAGATTCTGGTTCAGCAGCTCTGGAATGTGGAGGTGACCATGATGATACTGGTTATAGGCCACCCTTTGAGTAGCAAGATCCCAGAACACTTCTCCCCTTGTGCTCACCTCCCTACCTTCTTTCTACCTGATGAACCAACCCTTACTCAATGTGGGAAACCCAGCTTCAATGTCATATCCCTCTCAAAGATGTCTGCAGACACGCCTGCGCCCTCTCCCCAGCCACATCCTCCCCTGAAGGCTTCCATCTCGGTACTCGTCCTCCTCTGAGGTCTTTACACTCACTGGTTGGATCATTTGTCCCCCCACACACACACTTGACTTGTGCCCTGAAGGCCACTGATGGGGTTCTGTAGTACAGGACCTGTGGCACAGTTGGTGTCAGACATGATTGCAAAGTTCAATTGTACCCGGTGCGTAAACATTTCCACGTTTTCCTCCTTGGCTCTCTTTCTAGCACTTCTTCAGACCATTAAGTCGGGGTGGGAGCAGGAGCACTGAGTGCAAACTAGACTCAGAGGTTATCCAATTACATGCAACTGCTTTGCTGATGTGAACTAAGTTTTTGTTTTTGTTTGGTTGAAGGAGAAGGAGACATTGTGAGCAGATCAGTCTGGGAACATAGCGGTAGCTTTGAAACTGGCCCCTTAGGTTGTGACCAGAGAGGTAAAGTCCTAAACTGCAATAGAAATTGCAGTAGAAACATTAGGGAAGGCCAGGAGAGACTTATCTTAAGTGGGGCTGTTGTGGAGGGGCGGGGGGGAAAAGTGGGGGGAGTGTTGGTTCCTCTGCACAGGACCAGGCTGGTCAGGTCAGGACCCAGGAGTGGGTGTCTTTAGAGAGATAGGAGAGCACACACCCACATACCTATTCCTGAATATGTTCCAGAGCCATTTCCAAATGAACAGTTAGTTCAGTTCCTCCCAGGCACAAGACCCAGGATTTTGTCAGTATCAAGACAGTGGTAGGGTTTATGCTGACCTGAATTTAAGTACACCATCTCCTAAGTCAGAAATACGCTTAAAAGTTTGCTTGAGGAAGGTAAACAGCGAACCAATACAGTCACGTCTCTGAGTTTCTAACCAAACATTTCTAAACAATGGAAATAAGCACACAGATTACTTAACATGGCCTGATATTTAAATGTATGTTGACTCTTGCTTGACTATAGAATTTAGTTTTTATATTTTTGCCCAACATACCTTCAAATTAATGACTACAAACAATAACTGGCAGATTGTGAACATCTATTGAAAACTAGGGACCATGCTAAACTCTACACACATATTATTATCTCATTGAATCATCTAACAACCCAGGAAAGCAAGTATTATACCCTTGGGACTGGAGACATTAAGCGGTTTTAAATAACCTCTCCAAGGTCATGACTCCTGCCTGGGGAGCTGGCATTCTCTCAGAGAGCCTGAAACAATTATCATTCCCTAACCACCGTGTGGTTCAGCCCCAGGTCCTTGGGTCATTTTCTGCCTCTTTGGGAGCCTAGTGGGCCTCAAAGCACAAGGGTTCACAGAGGGGAATTTCTGGAATTTCCAGAAATCACTTCCTTACACACAATGGACATTTTGTCTACAATGCCTGTCATCTACCCATTTGAGAAATCTCTTTAATGGCCTAGTCAAGATCACTTTTGAAGACAAACTCATGCCATGGTGGAAATATAGATGGAACCAGAATGGGATGCTGCTAGCTAAAGTTAGTCAGAAAGAAAAAGGTGAATCTTGAATGGTATCACTTGCATGTGAAATATAGAGAAGCCAAACAAAAGATCAATACAAAAGGTAAAACTTGCAAGCTGATCAGAGATCTGAGGGATACAGCAGGGGAGAGGGATGGGAGAGGTCAGAATAGGAAAGGGGGGGTGAGGAGGGGTCACGGGGACTGTGCTGGTTCCTGGTGCAGTGGTGACAGGAGAACTATGGAGACTATAACAGTGTAAGAAAATAAAAATAAATAAATACATCTCTTTTAAAAAAGAAGTTGAAAAAAGGAAAAAAGGTTTGTCTTCAGTCATGACTACCTCCTTGGATGTATTAGCCCAGCAAAGGTGCATATTCTCCAGCTAAAATTAATGTGAGAATGTGACTTACCATGTCAAGCACTGACATCCACATTAGTGTAAACACAGGTAGACACTTTACACACTTATTCACCTAATCCTCACTACAGTTGTACAATGTAGGATTAACATCTCCACGTTAAGGGTAAGGAAATCAAGGGACAAAGTAACTACGTACTTTTCCTATTTCAGTGAACTGGAGCTTACTCAGTCTTTGCTTTCTTTTTCAAGGATGGTCAGGGATTTCTGATCTGTCTCTAATTACACTTTCAGATTTCTTTCCTTTCACACATCTTTGTCTTTTGCTGAAGTGTTGTCTCACTGTTACTAAGCTACACCTCACACCTTGGTCCTGGCTGTTCTATCTAATTGCCATTTTAAAATGGAGAGATTTGTAACACCTGATCAGTAATCCTCATTATGCACCTATCCTATTCTGATTTAGGATATAATTATGTACAGCCTTTTCTCCTGGTTAGACTGTGGCTCATGATGGGTGAATCTGTGTCTTAGTCACTTTTGCATCTCTCTTATTATAAACAAACAGACTTATGTATAAATATATGTTTCTATGTGCTTATCTGATTTTCTCAGACTCCCTTGCAGCTAGGTGGAGTCACATAACTGGATTTTTGTCAACAAAATGTGAGTAAAAGTGATGCAAGTCACTTCTAATTAATAACTGCCATCCCACCCAATGGCCTGTAGGGCCCACGGGATACTATGTGAAACAGGAGTGGCCTGTATCCCTGCAATGCCACCTGGAGAAGCAGTACAGGAAAGCTGCCTCACCTATATGCACTTTGTGTGAACAGGAAATATTCCTTTACTGGTGATGTAAGAGGTTTCCATGGCAGGAAATTGTCTTAACCACTTGACTAACTTATGTGCTTGTTGCAGAAATTTGTACCTCAAAGAAGCAAATACTAAGCATATAAGGTATGTATTTTGCTGAGCAGTTTTACTTTTGATAACATATTCATAGATGAACCACAAGAACAAATAAGTTTGATGTTGCTATAATCAGTGTTTCAATATTTATACTTATCCCTCTTCCTTTTAAAACATTTGCTTCACTTCATTTGTAATTTAAAAAAAAAAAACCTGAAATTAAGCATTACAAAGAAACTTCTAAACCCATTAAAGTTGTAAAATTATAAACTCTTTGACCAAGGGTAAGGAAAACATACTCTTCTCCTTTCCTTTTTAAATGCAGAAGATTCCAGATTTGGGTGGCTGCCCAATAATGTTATCTTAACAAGGACGTTGTTGGGCCCATAAATGGTGAATTCCTTTATGCCTCTGAAATGTATTTATTGCTTTATTCCTCGAGTATATTCCATGAGTGATTCCAGATTTGAGGCCTGCAAACCAACATGTACAAATCATTAGGTCTTTTGCTTTACTAATTTGTAAATTCACCATTCCACTTTTCCCTTTGGTGCTGGGCAGAGCATCTCATGTAATTTCTATCCAGGCTACATTAAATTTCAGGCAGAAACGTCTGGGTGATTTCATCTGAGTCTTTCCCCTAGAATTTCTCCAAGTCCATCTTCCAAGTAGTTGCAACTCGTCTTGCGATGGCCTGTGATACACTACCCCAGACCCAAGTACCAGTCTCTGTAGAATGTCTTGTTAATTTGAATGAAATCGGGAGGAGGAATTCCTGAAAACTGCCTTTTTCTGAGCTTCTCCCTCCTGAGCAATTCTTGATCCAAGTCCTCAGAAGACAGAGCTGGTCCATCAACCGCCCATCCTGGAGTTCAAGAAGCATCTAGAAGCATTTTCAATCTGGGCTCTTTGAGTCCAGCACTATGACTATGAACTAGCACAGGGCAGGTGCTCAGTGAGTGAATCAGTGAGTGAACAACTATCATAACACAGTTTAATGTTTTGCAGCTCACAAGCAACTTGGGTCCATTATTTTGTTTAATTCCCACAACCACCCCATTTAGTCATGGAAGAAGATGACGAAAGTCTCGGGTCACCATGTTCAAGAATCCCAACAATCTCCCTGCCTACTTCTCTGATTTATCTCCTATGACTCTCCCCAGTCCATTCTAGACAGACACGCTGGCCTGCTGGGATGTTGACACCCTCAGCCAGTTCCTGATCTGAGACCTTGGTGCCTGTTTTCCCCTTTGTCTGGGGTTGTCCTCTCTCAGATCATCACAGGACTTGCTTCTTGGCTCAAACATCACTTCCTCGTGGCGGTCTTTGATATCACTCTTTTAAGAGCAGGCTCTCCACTGCTGCGTCCTCACTCCAGCCCATTCACCCTTCTAGGGGCTGGGCTAACACATAGCCTCTGTGAGCAGTCAATGAGATAAGTGATGAACAACATTTAACCTAGGGTCAATCCATAAAGAGTAGTCAACAAATACTTGATTATTATAATTATTATTCTCAGGTCTTCCAGCCACTCTCCTTCGACAGCCTCTGCTTTTGCCAAATTTACTTCCTAAATGTTGATGATGAATTGAAATTGGGGGGAGCCTCCACCAATGAAGGAGGCAAGGAGGCAACCAGGGTGGAGAGACCACCTCACGTGTGAGCAGAACACTCTGATTTAGTGTCCCGATTTGCTCATCAGTTCCTGGCAGCATCACTCAGCAGCTGTTGCAAGGGACTCAATTATCCTCTTAGTAGAGGATGCAAATAAAATGTAGAGAAACAAGGCAATTGTTGAAGGCTCTGCCAGCTTAAGGAATGAAAAAGAGGAGCCTTAACTCTCCAACGAAAAGATTTAAGTCCTTGGAGTATATTATTCTAGAAAAATCTAAGTCTCCTTAGCATTATGCTTTTCCGCAGAGCCTACTTCTGGGACAGACCAGATGTGTCATGGCCATGCTGGGCCCAGGAGAACATGCAGGCCTTGAGGTCCCTTTCCAAGGGCCATCAGCCCTCACGCATGCTCAGATCGACCTGGCTTTGTGTCAATATAAATGTATTTAATACTGGTATTTTCTTTTCTCCTGAAAATCATGTTATTTACTAACTGTATTGATTGCAGTCATGTTTATATTGGTAAAAAGTAATTTATCTCATTGGCATAGTCCATGCAGGAGTAGCAAAGGGCCGGCAGAAGCCAAGATATCATCAGTTCGTTTGCTACAGGCCTCTCTTTATTAGCAACACAGTCAAAAATAACCATATTTTTGAGCCATGTTAGCTAGATGGCCAGGATTGGCACCTTGAGCTTGTGCACCATGCAGGGAACAGTCAGAAGTTTCTGGAGACATCACCCAAATGGCAGCCAGCTTGAGGACCATGAAGGAAGAGCAGAGAGGCCACACCCCGGCAGACTCAGACTTCAGACAAGGGCATGTCTGGCAAACACCCCTGCTTGCCAAGCTGTGGGAGCACAAGAGAGCAATCTGGGTCTCAGGTGCACCAGAATCCTGCAATTCTAGCAACACTAAGAACCTAGGTTTGGGATTCTGGGATCTGCACCTAAACTGAAAGACCTGTAGGGCCCGGCCACACTGCCTTTATAAGAACTTTAATAAAATATATACAATTTTAAGGAATTCATTGTTAAAATTCCCAACTGGTCCCTCTACATACAGTCCTAGCTCCTGACTCTTTTATGTGATGCTCCCTATTCTGAAGACTCATCCTGGTATGAATAAGCCTCCCTCCAAGTCCCACTTCTTTCTACTGAGACCTCATTGGTGAGGTGGGTGTTTGCCTTTCTCAGGCCCCCGCTCCAATGGATTATCATCTCATTTGCTGTGGGGCGTCCATGGAGGAACAGGATATATATTTCACTTATGCTTATTCAGCAAGGATTTTCTGGACACCCACTCTGTGGAGAGCATGATGCCAGGAGCTGGGGATCTATTGTAGATAGATCCAAACAGATCGAATCTCTACCCTCATGGGGGGGTGCTATTGGGGGGAGGGGTGGATGACCCAAGAGCTGCTAAGAGTGAATGCACTGTCACGAACAGCTCTAAGTGCACCGAAGGCTACAAGACAGGTTGGCAGGACATGCCAAGAGGACCTGGGCAGGGTGTCTGAACTAAAATCTGGAAATCAAGTAGAAGCTATCTGGGCAGATGTGGCAGACACTTCCAGTTAAGGCAGCTTTAAGAGACAAAAGTGGGACAGGCAGGGGAGGAGAAGAAGGCTGTGTGGCTGTGACAAATGCATAGCTCCCAGGTTCTCCCATGAAGCTCTCAGGGGTACTGTTCAAGCACACAGGAAATTGACCCCCCACACACACACCTGTTTCCCTCATAATTGGCTTGGTTCTCGGGGAAGATCACTCCCTTAAGCACCCTAACAGTCAGTTCTGACACTAGCGGGGGGCGGGGGGGCTGCAGCATCACCCTTCAGCCACAGGCACTGAGAGTGGAAGAGGAGCTGTTTCCCAAAAGGAAGAGATGGCTGCTGGACTGTTGAGAGCTGAACGTAGGGTACAAGAGAGGACAGATGAGGGAGATGGATACAACCATAGAGGGTGGGGCTAAATGAAAATATGCATCATTTAGCAAAATTCAATGACTCCACAAGTCCTTATAAAGGTTTTAGACAGGAAAAAAGTGGCTCAGGCAGGTACAATTTAGGATGCATTTTAAAGGAAGGCAAATGGTGAGGGGTTAATAAAATTGGTTAATATATTAATTTTTGAGAGGTGATTGGGGGTAGGGGGGTAGCTTACAGGTGGTCACTATTTTTGTGAAGAGGGATTTTATATAGGTAAACATTTTTGGAGGGGCAGCGGTGCCATCACATTTCTAAAGGATCTTAACGCTAGATTTTGTTTTCAGTTTGCCAGAGACAGTTAAGGCAAGATGGAGTTTGCTCCATCTCAACCGCATGAGCCCATTTGGTTTGTGAACGGCCATTTTACACTGGACCCCAGAGCATGGACAGGGCAGCGGGAACACTGCTCCTGGACCACCCCTGTCTGAGTGCGGGCATCATGCTTCTAGTGCACGAATGGAAACTGGACACCCACAGAGCAGGCCCACTTCCTCCCGGGGCACTTGAGTCCTTCCTGCCCCTGGCTCCTGCAGGTCCTCCATCTCGCCCCCACTGGACGGCAGCGCATTTTCCAAAATGCTCCTTCTCAAGAGTTCTCATCAGGACATCTGGCACTGAAGGAATTGTCTGTCATGATGGACCTGCCTGTCAGGGGAGATGGAATGTGCAGGAACCTCTCTAATAGCCCTCCCTGGCCCAGGGCTGCGATCGTGCTTAATGAGCGCTCCTCACGAGTGTGAGGCGGAGGAGGGTGAGCTGCCGCGTGGAACAAGTGGAAATATTGATCCAGGTCAAGGTGAGTGTATGTGATTTAAAAGCTAAGCTCCCCCCCTCTCTGTCTTGCAAATGAGCTGGAGAATGAATTCATAAATGAAGACGCCCTGCCTGATGAGAGGCACTATTTCTTGATGGAGAAAATCTCCTGGAGTATAATTTGAAGTCTGGAAAAATAAAACCTCCATTCTCTCTTTTTGTGGTCAGAAGGCCTTTTGCTATTCGAGGTCTTTTGTTATTCCGTATGAATTTCTGTAATTTTTGTTCTAGCTCTTTAAAAAATGTCATTTTGCAAGGCCATGGAAACAACCCAAATGTCCGAAAACAGACAAATGGATGAAAAAGATGTGGTCTATATACACAAGGCATTATTACTCATCAATTAAAAATGACAAACTTGATGAATTTGAGAGAACATGGATGGGCCTAGAAGAAATCATATTAGCAGAAACAAGTCAGAAAGGAAAAGACAGAAACCAAATGGTCTTACTAATATATGGGACATAGGGAAAACAAACAAAAGGCCAGGAGGAAAAGTCAGAACAAGCTAACAACCAAAGGGGGGGGAGGGGGGATGAGTGGGAGCGGTCAGGGAGGGGAGGTGGTGGGTGAACCCCGGGGAATACAAAGATGTGAAATATATATATATATATATATATATATATATATATATATATATATATTTTTTTTTTTTTTTTTTTTTTAAAGAAAATCTCATGGAGACACAGCAGCCAGGGAAGGCGATCTGGTCAGAGAAGGAACAGAAGACATCTCTTCTGATGTCTGCTCCCTTTCTCATTCGTTCTAGCATGAGACTCACAGTTTGCTTCTGGGGGGAGGGGGGGTGGCCAGAAGTTTTATGATCAGACAAATCTAGGGAACAGCCCAGAGATTGCCATCCAGTAGCTGTTGGGCCCAACCAAGCAGCTCAGACCTTTGTGTCTCAGTTTCCTTATCTGCACAGAGGGTGTAGTTAAGTCCTCCTTGTCACGATAGTGATGAATCAATGAGATCAAGATGTCAATGGTCAGGCTCACACCTGGTGAGTATTCAGGGCGTAATTTCTCCTCACCTGGGTAGGAGGATAACTTACATCTGTTCATCATTTAATGGCATAAAGGATTTTCACTTATTATTTTAAAATATTATCTATTACTTGAAAATTTAAGGAACAATAAAACCAACAGAGCAGGAGATGACTTCTGAAAAGAGTTACAATTTCTCAAAGTAGGAGGCATGCCACACCTCAGGGGACGCCTCTGGGGAAACACCCACTGGACCAGTCAGGGGCCAAAGAGAATGGACAAAACTATGCCAGGAGCCTTTATTGGTTTCTGCGGGAAGGGATGGACAAAGGACTCCCAGCCTTAGATTTGCTGGTTTGGATGATTCAGCAGAATGGGGACTATTTTGGTTGTCTGCTACAGCTAAGGTTCTGGGGGATCAGGACAGGACAAAATGGGCTCTGGGTGGGAAAAGCCCACCTCCAGAGCTGTTTATATCTAGAAACTGACTTTCCCTGGAGAGACAGGTCCAAGATTAGCAAGGTCCCAGATGTGAAAAGATCAGAAAATAGACTCTGACCACCAGGGTTCGTGCCCTTACCATGTCACTAAACCTTCCTAAGACAACAGAGAGTGCTGCTTGGCTGTTATTTTTCATCATGAGCCATCTTTTGTTATTTACCAATTTTATTATTCCTTTATTCATCTTAACGAATAGTCTTTGCATGTTTGATTGATGAATTCTCACTGTCTTGGCAATTTGATCATAGAAATGGAGAGTGGGTCTGGAGCCTGGCTCCTGGGATTTGACTAGTGTCATCTTGGTCCAATTCCATACGCCCCTACCTCAGTTTCCTCATCTTTGTGCTGGAGATGGAAGCCAGTAGCTCCCAGAGCTATTATAAAGGTTTGGGAGTTTATGGGATCAAGTGAGTGGGGCTGGAGCCACGGGGCAGCTGGTAGTGATATACTTCTCAGGCAGAAAGGTGAGAGTTGTGGGGCTGCTTTACTCAGAGCGGAGCTGCCCACCAGGTGGTGTCAGGAGGAGGGGCAGGCCTCCTGCCTCCTGGTATAGCCTGCATCCCTTCTCATCTGTCCCCAAAGTCCCCTGTTTACAAGCTGGAGCCTCCTCACCCTTTGCAGAATGGCCCCGCTTACCTGCCCCATGGAAGCAGCATGATGGGCCCTGTTTGTTGAATCCACGGATACTTTAAACTCCTCTGCTACCCTGGTGGCTTAAGTAGTGGAACACCTTGATGAACACAGGATCCCTGCATCACACCCTGGATGCCTCTGCAGGTATCAGCTTTCCCAGCAGGCTTAGTGTTCCCCTAAGCGTCCTCCTGTCAGTCTAGGATGCCATGAACCAGCCACTGGCACCCTGTTTGCCTGTTTCCTTGGTCCTGAGGTCAAAGCTCTCCAACAAGGCTCCCTGGCTCAGCAGGCACCCACTCTCCACAAGGAAGGGGGTCCCTGCCGGAGCCACCAGGCGCTCGGTCTGCAGGCTAAGCTGCAGAAAACACAGCACAGAGGCTGCTCCTTGCAAATGGCTCTGCCTGCACTTCATGCCAGGCTTACCCCCCCACTCCCGACCCCCCCAACCCCCCACTCCCCCACCCTCGGGGAGCAGAGATAATGCAGCCCCTCCCCCTCAGCCCATTAGTGAGCCAAATGGGTGTTTTTGGGCGACAATTAGACTCAGCTTTGTTAGGTTTTATTGGTTCTCTTTGCAGTTTTCCCCCAAATGGGTCATAATACCAGGTTCTCAGGAGTTTGCATCTCAGGCAAAAATGGATACATGTCAAGTACAAGAGGGAGATCTAATAAATACTAAATTCATAAAAGAGCTTTACATAAACCCTCAGAGGATGCCGCAAGAGAAACTGAGAAGGAAACTGCTGATCGGGGAAGTGCAAGCTCTCATTGGCTACAAACTCAAACAATAGCCACTGAGAGGACAATACAGCTACTGAGAGAAGTGACAATTTTAGGCTGCCTGGATGGGGTACACTGACCGGCTTGTGGGAGAGGATGACCCATGGTTCTCTGATAGATCTGTCAACTAGGATTCTTTTGATAGAGAATATCAGAATACATGACTCAACTGGCTTAAACAGGAAAAGAGAAAATGTATTGATTCACTTAAATTAGCCAGAATTAGACCTTAGGTTTCCTTGACTCAGTGTGCAAATGATATGCCTCTCCCTCCCCCCACCCAATCCTGCTGTCCATTTCTCAGCTTTGCTGCTACAAAGGAAGTCTCAGGAACCTCTCTCCTTGGTGTTCGAATGGATGCTGGGAACTCTGCAGACATCATGTTCCAAGTTGAATTCAATGACAAAAAGCCAGACTCTTACTTAGTCCAGTGTTCCCAACCACAGACCCTTTGCACATCCTTCACTGAGACTGGATCATGTGGCCGTGCCTGGCTCAGTCACCTAGTGGGGTGGATGCAGTGACTGGCTGAGGCTCAGGGGCACATTTGCAGTCATGAGTGGAGCTCATTCTTCTTGAGGCACGTGGGCTGAGAGTGGGCATGGGGAACTCTCACAAGGACAGACTCTACCACAATGACAACCTAGGAGTGTCTGTTGTCTTGCGTTGCATTCTGTGTTCAATGAAAATCATGAGGAGACTAGACTGGAGCCAGAAAAGAGTGAAACGGATATAATGGAGGTTTATTTTTTAAATGCAAAATAAAATAATAATATAATAAATAAATGAATAAAATATTGATTTTCCCAGGGGAGAAAATAAAAAATAAAATACTTATTAAAAAAATACAAAAAAAATATAATGGGGATTTAAAATCTGTCACATAAAGAAGAGTGGGAAGAATGGGGTTGCTGCCCAGAGTAAAGAGATCACACAGAATCATGAACACTGCCACTCCAGCTTGATGTGGTGGAAAAGGCAGGATTCACTCTGCCTCCATGGATGGTAGAGGGAAAAACTGATTAGCACACACAGATTATGGTCAGATGGGTCAAGTCAGTGTCATCTCTTGCTAGACCTGACGTCAACTAGATTGTGTTCCTCCCTACACATCGCCAAAGTAAGTCTTAAAAGTTCAAATGAATCATTTCACTCTCACTCCTCTGCTTAACAACTATCAATAGCTCCCACTGGTGTTGATTCCATGTCCCATGTGCCTCAGTGCTCTGCCCTGCTCAGCTCTTGAGCTCATCTCAGAGCCTGGCCCTCCACGCCACTGAAGCTCCACACGCATACCACACCTGCTTCCTCTCAGAAGTGCCAATGACATTTCTACCTCAGGGCCTTTGCACTTGCAGTATGCTCGCCCTGAAACAGTTTAACTCCCACATCACATTCCTCAGATCTCAGTTCAAACATCCAGCCTCCCCCTCGGGAGAAAGTTTCTCTGAACAGCCTTTAACAATCCTCACCTCAGGCACCCCCAGGCGTTCTCTGCACCCATTCCTATTGTATATAAGAACACACTCTTCACTTTCTGAAACTAGCTTATTTATCTGGTTTATTTATTCACTTGATCACAAGATCAAAAGGCCCTGGAAATAAGGGTCTAACTTTTTTTTGTTCACTTCTGTCCCCCCTGTGCCTGGTGTACCAGATATTTTGCCATGCAAACACACAAATGTATCATTTCTACAGCTGTCTGACCTGCTAAGGGGGTAGGTCTCTAGCATTTCAATGAATCATAGTGGACTGAGTAAGAATTTATCAGAGATGGATTTCCACATTTGGGGAAGGGGAAAGCATTTTCCAGGGTCCCCAGATGCAAGAACAAGTGATGAGGCCCCACAGCAGATAAGAGACAGCAACATCGGATGCAATTTTCTGCTCTCACCACATGCCAAATGGAAATTTCTTCCTGGCCCATACTGCTGGTACCGGGTGTTTTTTAATTAAAGACACTCTTTGAGGAATTGTGTTAATCCTGCCAGTACCTGGCTTTCTAATTCCCTCTGTCTCATCATGAAGAGAAGGCATATTGGCCACTCTGGCCCCAACTGAGTTGTTTTCCAAGAGAAGGACTTTCAATCTTTCCACGCACAATAATGAAATAGGATACAAAACAGGCCTGTGTCAATAAGCCTACAGGAGAAAGGTCAGGTCTACATGCTGGACGGGATTGGCAAATACATTTGTTCCTGCAATGTCTGTGTTTTAAATGCCACCCTCCGATGAACCTGGCACTGAAACACACTTTGGAGTTTGATGAGATGTCAGTTTTGCTCAGTCCTGATCAAATAAGATGAATGAAAGTGAAACAAGAACAAAAATATTACTTCTGTCATTTTTTTCCTGCATTACAGGAATTGGGTCAGTCGGGGAGATTTCTCTTCAACAAATACCAACCCCTGCACAATGTCACCCATTGATCTGCAAGCCAGCTGCCAATGATCACTTTTGTGTAGGAAAGGGCACACTCTGGAGAGGCGGAGGCCACGGCAGCACCCAAATAATATCATCTCTCACTTCAAACCTTCAAAGTCCACACTTGCAATTTCTATACCCTCTTCAAATGGCGCTAAATGAGAATATGGATTTCTTCCTGTGCTGAGCAAATATGGTTAAAGAACAAGATGGAATTTATCCTGTCAAGAAATAGAATCGTTAATTTCCCATTTATCCAAATTAAAATAGGTGAACCAAATTAAACAGAGAGCAAGAGACCTGTCTGACCCAGTCTGAAGGCCATGGGGTTATAGCCTCCAGATAAAATGTGAGATCTGGGATGGGAAACGGCAAAGGTGCAATTATTCTAAAGGAGTCAAAGACAGCAGGAAGGTGGATGAAGCTGCCGGGGCCTGGCAATATGGACCATGTAGGTGCTGTGGATCATGTAAACTAGGGGCTTCTGGGGACCATCTTGATCGCCACATCTGTTGTCCCACATGGGAATGAAGCCAGCACACAGCAAAGAACCCAGAGAAGGATAGAGGCAAATTCCTACAGACATGAGCACCTGGAGCCACCTTGACCACAGCTTGTACGTACCAGTTCTCCTCTACATGTAGACAAAGACTCTCCTGCCCGCTATCCTGCACAGGACCTGCAGGCCCAGAGGACCAGCAACATTTGTGATGGAAAGGGAGACTGTTGCCAGTTCCCTGCATCAGCCAGAGACAAGCACACATGAGCTCTTGCACCTCTATTTCCATGCCCCCCCATTCTCCCAACTGGACCAACAGGGAACCTGGGCAGGTTACTAAGAACGAGGTCCTGAAGGCACTATTGGGGAGCCTCTGACAGGCTGGTCGGTTTATTCTGCCCTTGTTTTAGCTATAAAGATCACAAAGGATCACTGTGGAGAGGGAATCTTTTCCATACTCTGTGAACAGGAAATTCCCACAATTCTCTCCAGCAGTACAGCAGTGAAATCTCAACCTGTCTCACCTAGGTCTCCCTGGCACATAGGGTCTGGCACAGAGCTGAGGACTGTGTGGGTGAGTGGGGTTAGGGGTCATATATGTGTGTGTTTAAATGCAGTCAAATGCTCTAGCCTTGACCTATACCTCCTTCATGTACTTAATGAAAGTGTGAGGATCTCCTGCCCATCAGGACCCCCTGCTACCCATGCGGAAGGAATTCCCTGGGCCATGGCGCTCAGAGCAGAGTGTTTAAAGTTAGTAGGTATCATCTATCAGAACTGGGTGCTGAGGATTCAGGGGGTGAGTCAGACACCAGCTGGTTGTTTCTCTGTTACTCCCAAGGGTTCCTTTTTTTTTTTTTTTTTTTTTTTTTTTGGCCAGACCTTCTGAGACCTTCTAAGACAATTCAGTGTCTTTTTTCTTAGCAATGTGCCTTTCATCTTTCCTAGTTGATAGGTGGGGTTTGTGGGTCTTCCTATTCTTCCATTCAAATGACATTAGACCCCTAAGGGTAGGAACCAGGACATGCGCTTGATGCCAAGGTTTTCAGAGGTGCCCGCACCCCTGGGTGGCAGGTGGAGCACATGAGCAGCCTGAGCACAGAATGTGCTGATGATGTTGGTCAAAGGGAGAGGTAAAGAGTCGCTGGAAATAGTGAGAAGAAACTGTCCGGGGGGCAGGAAGTCTGCAGTCTCCCCTGATTGGTTACTCCCACTCCCAGACTGAAGTGGGTCCCGCTGAGCTAGTGGCAGCTCACATGGGAGGGTGTCTGGTCTGCTCCACCGATGACCACCATCAGCTCCTGCTGGGCATTTATTTGGACCCTGGAGAAAAGGCTCCTGGGATTGCAGATACAGTGGATAGAGCAGAGTCCAGGTCTGGGTTGTGACCCCACTTAATGCTGGGACCCCAGATGGCCCACGGGAAAGGGGGGTCACAATGGCGCTGTGAGTCCCTGCAATGTCCACACCGTGTGTCCGACCCAGTCTTCAGACTTTCCTTTTCCCTCAGCACAGTGTTAGTTGCCCCTTTACAGAAGAGCTGGGTGAGTCACTTCCATCCTTAATCGCTGGGCGCCTGGCCTCTCGCTGGGTCAGCTAAGTTTCCTCAACTGGTCAGACGCAAGCCTACTCAACCCACTGTAATTTTCAATTGCATCAGCTACTACTACATCACCCACTGTTGGTTTCTTCTGACGTGTAGGGGGCATCACACACCTGCTGGCTGTCAGTCCCGCTCATCCTCAGCCTTGTTGAGTTCCGGTAGCCATCTCAGTGGTTCTCTGGGGCTCAAGCCCCCACCGCTGGACCTCCTTACTCCTGCACCACCCACACCCCCACAATAGCTCCCCTAACCTTTCCACTTACTCCAACAACCGCGTCTATCTTCTGATGGTTGAGCACTGTTCCCCACACCCACCACTGCCTCCTGTTGTTTAGATGTTCTGAAGTGTGATGACCGGGTGAAACCTGCTAACCTGAAGTCTGCCGAAGCACAGTGACCTAAGAAATACAGCCCAGGAGTCTAGATAAACAACCCATGACTGACTGACTCAGTTTACTGGTATTCAGTACAGCTTATTTTTCAATCTTCCTTACTCTGTCTTCCACCACATCAGGCCATGTACTACCACCCATGATAGCCCACCTGGAACATCAGTACATGTGTATAGAGACCTTTAACTCCCTGTTAAGGGCACTCAGCTTTTTGGATATGAATCCACTGAGTCAGCACCAGTACTATTATACCTGCTCTTGCCAGCCCTGAGGTCTTTCTTCCCTGATTGCCAACTTCAGTCCAGGCACTTTCACTGCTCTTAATTTGCTCAGCACCAGAACAGCATTTCCCATCACTACCCTGGACCAAGCGTTAACTGTCCCTGGACATCTCCACAATGGCTATGTCTCTCTTGCCTGAGTTTTTATCATTTTGGTAAATAACATCTCCTGCCCTCAACTGCGAAACAGAGCTTGCCAGTTAACTTTGGGCTTCACCTACTGCCTGCTCTCCAGCTTACCCATATCCCTAAGCCTTGGTCCCCGCTTTCAACATTGCCTTGGGATTCTGGTATATTTGGTATATTTGCATAGCTCATATTATCCACTTATAACCATATCTGTTAAGTTCTCACTTCTCCTACTGTCCTTTTGATCCAGTCCACTGAGGCCCATCTCCTGCTGCGACAGGTTCGCTTCAGGCAATACACTTCTCCCCACTTAGAAGGATCCGTCCTGGCCTGGCTCAGTTAAGTTGCCATTAAACCCTATGTCTATTGACAAAAAGTTAAGTTGAAGGTAGATCCTGAGGGGACAGGGCATGTTTTCTGGCAAAGCATAGTCTCTACGTTGTCACAAAGAAAGCTACCCTTTCATGAAAGTGCTGGTCACCCTTTTCCCCAGGGTGTTCAGGCAGACCTGTGGACTCAAGGCTTTCAGATACACATTCTCCCCATCTCAGTGTCCCACTTCTCCCTGCCCCTGCCCCTGCCCCTGCCCTTGACCCTGATCCTTGTTGAGTACCTGCTTCAAGGTTGAGAATTTAATCACTTCTGATGTCCTGATAATTAAATATGGAGGCTGCTCCTTAAGTTTTTAGACCTTTTGACTGCAAAGGGTGAGTGAGACATTGTTTCATATACAGCCTAAGGCATCATCTGACTTTCCATTTAGTCTGTAATTGAGAATTAGACACCTTCAGCCACTCATTGTCTTTTTCCAGTGCATGAATTCTAACTAGAGCTAATCCCAGAGGCCTTGCAATTTCCAGTTCCCACACTTCTCAAAAGTCTGAGGTTCTGGTTTTTGTAGTCTATTCTCTGCCACTCATCGTAGACTAATTTTGGGGGGAAATAGGCTCAGAGCTGGAGGTTTGTCCAAGGAAGATTATTGAGGAATATTTTCAAGGGAGTAGAACTGTGCAATATATATATATATATTGCACAGTTCTACTCCCTTGAAATATATATATATATATAACATATATATATATATATATATATATATATATATATATATATATATATATATATATATATATATATATGTTGAACTGTGATGTAGTCACAGAAGGACCCAGTTAAAGCCATGGAGTGCTGGTGCAGGGATCATGCTTGATGGACACAGTCTGCAGGTCCATTCATGCAAAGAGGACATCATCTTGGGCTAGATGACCTTCTTCATCTGAGGGCAAGTCCTGGAGAGCATTTCAGATGTGCTCCACCTGCCAAGGACACTGCCAGCCGCTGAGGGAAATGGGCACTCCAGTCCTAGAGGAACAACCAGGGGGTGACCAGTCACAGCGTCCACTGCAGAGAGGATGATCCGGTGTTTCAAAGAGGTCTAGCCTTATTTCCTCCTCCTAATACACTATGTCTAGTGCAAAAGAGACTCAGGATATGTCCTGAAAACATTCATTGCTCTGTTTCCTGGTCAGGCCGGGTAGACAACATGAATTCAGTGAAATCACTCTTTAGGTGATTTGTGGGAAGAGCCTGGTTATGTTTTAAATGTAGCAGTGACTTGTATTTGTTCAACAAAATCCATTTCCTCGTCGGCACAGAATAGATTGCAACCCTGACCTGCTTGGGAGTTGTGTGCGACCCGATGGTGAGTTCTGACCACTGAAATTAAAGTGAAGTCGCTTCCTTCCTGCCCTGGCACAGGAAACTCTGTCCACAATCCTTTCTCTCTGCTGTCTTCCAGATGAATTTACTGTCACAGAAGACAGTCAAGTTACATGATAGATGGATTCCATGTCCCTGGTGATTCCATGAACTCCAACGAAATACCCAGAGTGCATTATAGGAGCAAGAAATTCCATGCTGCTAGGTTAGAACACTGAGATGTTAGGTTGTTTATTTCAGTAGTCTACTGACCTGGCCTAAGACCATAAGTTGCCCCAGGATTCCAAAAGACTATAGGGTTATAGAGAAGGGATGCTGTACAAATAAGAGAAAGCATCATGGCCCACAGAAGTTTAATCAGCCTGTTCTCAATATTCGGATCTTACTGCCCTTCTCTTCCAGGTCCTCTTGGTTTTTAACTGTGCCAGGGGTAGAGTGGGGAATCTGACAACCTGACCTGCTCTCGGGGATCTTGTGAAGAGAGGTTCGTAATGTGCTTAACTCAGGCTGACACCCCCTCACTCACACACACACACATTTGTGATACTGCTGTTAACCACATTTGAGTCTTAGAAATGCTCTGAGCTAAGATGATGCCTTTATTCCTATTTTATAGATTGGAAACCTGAGTCTGTAGCATTTTTCTGCTTCCTATAAGAGCTGCAACTAGATAGCTTGTGTGGCTGATATTTCTTACTGTTCTCTGCACCCAGGTCACACTCGTCACCTTCTTAGCCAGTTGTTCTCAGTATGACACTCTACCCCCCAGGCTGCTGTGCAGAGCTGACACCCCTGCTGAGAGCTTGCACTGCAAAGGTGCCTGCCATCACGGGGCGAGGTCTGCTCACTGCTGCCATCAGCACTCCCTGCCCCCATGCCCTTCCTGCCCCCCCACCCCCATCTGGACACCACCCCCAGGCGCTGACATGGGTGTACATAGGAGGCTTCACCCTGAGGGCCACAGTCCAGAACTCAGTGGGGCATGTGCCATGTTTTCTCAAAAGGCAACATTAAAGAGGCCTGTGATATAGTAAGAGGGGACTGGACTTTTTACTAGTCAAGATCATTTCAGTTGCACAGGATATAAACCCAACTCAAACTGGAATAATCTGTCTATCTGTATGTCCATCTGTCTGTCTATTATATATCTGTCTATATATCAATCTATCATCTATATATGTGTGTGCATATATATGTTTATGTATGTATGTATGTGTATGTATGTGTGTATATTTACAAGATCTGAGGTTGAGTTTGCTAGCCTTGGAAAACTCTTTAGATCAAAGTTTCCTATACTTAGCTACAGTTTTAGACACAGACACACAGAAAGCTTGATCTCCAGTAGTACTATGGCTTGAATATTTGTCTGCCCCTCCATGATGAGACCCTAGTGGTCAATGTGAGTGTATGAGGAGGCCTTGGAGAATATTTTGATCACAAAGTCAGCCTACTGGAACCTGGGCTTAGCAGTCTTTGATTTCCAGTTTTCCTTGCTTATGCTCACTATCATCAAAGCAGGATCTCTGCTTTGGCCACAAGACAGTCCCTGTCAAAAGGAAGAATAATCCCAGCAGTTTTAACCAAAATCCCATGAGTTCATTGCCTCCACTTGGAGCATGTGATCTTGCCCAGGCCAGTCACTACCACCAGAGCATGTGGGGCTATGAGTGGTCAGGCAGGATCCCATGTCACCCCTGAGCTGGGAGCACATGGACTGCCAAAGGGAGAAGTGGCTTCTCTAGGAGGTTCAAGGCAGTGTTGCTGGAAAAGGCAAGAGGAGCTGGTGAGACAATAAAAATAAATGCCCATTGCGTCCGGGGCTGTCTGTTTTGTCTGGAGTGTGGGGTTAGATCCTATCTCTAATCAACTCAAGCAAATTAGTACTTTTTCTCCATGCTATTAATTCAGTGTTAATTTTTGTCTCTAGACCCCTAAGCTCTTGTACTTCTGCTCAGATGATTCCCAGGTACTCACTCTACCACCCAGTACCAAGTCCAGCACTAACTGAACGTTGCATTGGGGTAAAATGGTTATATTCTTATTCTAAGGGAGAAAATAGACTTATCATATTATCAACTATTGCTTCAGATATTGTCATGTGACTTATTTCTTGATCTTAGATGATGTCTTTTTCTTGTAATAAAGGTAGCTGGTGTTGGTTTTAAATTCATATCATGTAACTCTCCCTAAGGAGCCTCATTTGGGCCCCAATTTTTGAACCAGCAATACTGTTTAGAAAGCATGATTTTATGACAAAAAACACTTTGTATGCTTTTAGAATTCAGGTAAGCCGCTTAAATAACAGTAGGGTTATTCAAAGACACAATTCTTATTGCTAATACTTCTCATTAGATCATCATATTATTATCACCATCACAGTTTATCATTCTGTAAGAATTTCCGAGATGCCAGACATTGTGCTAAGTGCTTTGCACACATTCTCGTTCCCCTGAAAACCTTCCCTAATACTTTCCAGCATGGGCAGTATTCGTTCTTTCTCCTTACCCTCCTTACCCTCCTTCCCCTTTACCCCTTCCACACCACTCACTTTTTTTTCCCACCAGCAACTCTATCTTTTCCAATATGTAGATCATCTACTTCTCTGTCTATTTTCCTTCCAGATTTAGCCACTGTTTCCATGATCATCACCAAGAGCCCCAGTTGACAACCAGTGACATCCACTCCTTCTCTGGAAGGCAGGAGGCAGAGGAAAGGCACAAACTCTCTGGAACAGAAGAGACTCCTCTCAAAGGCCAAGGCTCACTTGCCAAGGAGGGGCCAAGCATCCCAGCATGTGGAGTACAATGGCACTGCTGAAAGGGTGGCATTGCTGTGGTGGGGAAGCCGTGGTGACCCCCAGGAGTGCCCCTTCCAAGTTGAATTGCCATGCGGGGGCACAGGGTGTGTCCTGGAGCTAAGGAGATTCATGCCCGCAGGAGAGCAGGCTTTCCCAGGAAAGCCAGAGAGGCTGCATGGGCTTAAAATTAACAGACAAACAAAATCAGTTTGAAACAAATAATTTAGTGAGGTGCCCTGAGTGCCCAACATTAATATGTTTGTATTTGTATGCCAGCAAGTCCTTAATAAATATTCTTTCTTGTCCCACGGAAATATTCTGTAAATAAATAACAAGACACCCCACTTTTGCTGACTAATCATTTTTCCTTCCTATCTGGGTGCCAGTTGCACTTTATAAATGACTTTAATTTACAGTGCATTATGTGCCCTTGTATTTCTCGCCTCTAAATCCCCATGCAATATTTTGTATCCTTCCCCAGGATAGTTTAAGTATCTTTAACCTTTTCAGTGAGGTCTGTATGTGTGTGTGTCTGCGTGCATGAGTGTAAATATGTGTTTGTGTGTGTGAGTACACTTGTATGCCTAATAACACCAGTTACGTCTTTCATTCCATTGTTTCTAAATGGAGCAACTGAAGTTTTTGGATTTTGCCAAGTGTTTTGTCACCACGGTGCTTCTATTATTATCAGCTATGTTTGCTTTGTGTAAATTTGGCTCCTAGATGACGGTGACAGAAAGAGCTGATCTCGTTGAGGTTATTGTGGAAGGAGAAACTGCATTGAGCCTAGAAAGTTCATCATTAAAACCAAAGCAGATGTCAGCGATCAGATCTGTCATCTACCTCGAGTATAATTCTCTTTGAAAACTATTGGAAGTCATCCCAGAAAACACCAAGGCAGCCCTACTCAACAGAAGGCAGAGTTATCATGACTGTTCATTGAGCACCTACTGAATGCAAAGTCCTTTCCTTGCACTGCTGGCTCACCTTCACAAAGAAATCCAGGAAGATAGTCACATTCTTGTCCCCATTTGATAGGTGAGGGAGCAGAAACCCAGGGCGGCAAAGGCTTTTGTCCGAAGTCACACGGATGGTTCTAAAAGTTCAGTTATATTTTGATCTGACAGCCAGGTCTGCCTTTGAGACTCTGGCCAGTACAGCCTGGCTCTGATTACACCTGGTGATTTTCATCAGACCCGGGGTGGCAAGAGCATGAGAATATTGCACACAGTGTCAGTCTCTTACCAGGGAAATGCCCACCCCCCCCCCTTCAGGTATGGAGTTTGCAGTCACCTCCATGGGAGATCTGGGCAGACACTGAGGTCGAGGGCTGAACAAAGCAGATTGTCCTGAGAGTCTTGGACCTCATGAGCCTCTAAATAAGCCCTCTGAATCCTCTATACCATTGTGAAGTGGGCCATTCATGCGTGCAGCAAATATTCATTAAACTCTGTGACAGGTGATGTTGGGAGCACCAGGGGCCTGGAGCTCATGGTAAACAAACTAGTAACATAATAAGCAGTAATTAAAAGGAGTCTGCATTCATTTCCTAATATTGTCATAATGCATAACCACAAATTCAGTGGCTGAAAACGATGCCTATTGATTGATCTCAGTGTTGGAGATCAGCTTTCCGGATGCATTCAAATTCTCACTTGGGCTGGGCACGGTGGCTCGTGCCTGTAAGCGTCAGCCTATGAAGCGGCCGGGGCTAGGGATCGCGGTTCGAGCCCCGCCTGGAGCCGGTAGCGAGACCTAACTCCAAAAAATTAGCTGGGCGTGGTGGCGCACACCTGTAATCCCAGCTACCTGGGAAGCTGAGGCTGGGGATTGCTTGAGACTGTGGTACCCCGGGCAATGAGAGCCTGCAGTTCCATGGGCAAAAATAGCGAGACCTAGTCTCAAAAAAATTAATTAATTAAAATAAAAAATAAATTAAAAAAAAAAACAAGAAAAACAGATTCTCACAAGGGCAGAGTCAAGACATCAGCCAACTGGGCTCTCACCATGAGGTTCTGGGAGGGACCTTACAAACTGCTTCAGGTTGGCATAATCCCATTCCTTGAGGTTGCAGGACTGAGGTTTCAGTTTCCTGGCTGGTTCTCAGCAGTGAAGAAGCACGGGAGTGCCAGGCCCCAGGGCGTTTCGGATCCCTGTTCCTCACCTGGACTGCTCTTCTGCCCAGAAGGGCAGTGCCCTCCTTCCTACTTCCCTGAAACCTGGCCACACCGCAGGCCATGTGAGCCACCTCTGGAAACTACCCTGCTGTGGGAACCCATTAGCCTCCTGCTTGGAGCAGGGAAGTGCTTTGAGAAGACCACATGGGAAACTTTCCTCAATAGGAATATCATCTCTATTTCTATCTATCTATCTATCTATCTATCTATCTATCTATCTATCTATCTATCTATCTATCTATCTATCTATCTATCTATTTATAAATTTCACAACATTGTAATCTCAAGGATTTGCCCCTCCCCCCCCTTCCCCCCCTTTCCCTCCTGCTCAAAGTTGTGCGCTTCAGTTTGGTGCTTAGCTTGTCTTGACTTTCTATTTCTACTCGTCATTCATATTTCCGGTGCCATCGTAAAATCCCAGAGGGCAGGGTGAGCGCTTTCTTCCTTCTGACCTTCAAATGACCCTTACCCAGTCAGGGACCTGTTCATGACAGTCAAGGAACCAGTTCACTCAGACGAGGTCATTTAAGGAGTGTTAATAAAAAGCCAAGTTTACAAGTTTTAGAGAACTAGTAAGAGATTATACCCTATCCAGAACTTACCTCAGCAAGGAGCCAAGACCTCCCCTGCCCGGGGGGAGCAAGGAAAAGCAACAGGATCCCAAACTGGACAGAGAAGTGGAGAGAATCAGCTGGCGAGAGCCAACCCACATTGACACGGCAGGAGGAGAAAATACTCTACAGTCTTTCTGTGTCTGTGGTGGTTCTGCCTGACCAGACACAGCCTGAGGCCAGAGGGCGAGGGGGGCTGACGGTCCAGACCAGTCTCCATGGTGCGGAGCCACACAGGAAAGGCAGGACGTGAACTGAAAATGCAACGGCAGCTCCTGGCACAAACCCAGAGTGCCAGGCTCAGTGCCGGGCCAGAAAATGTTGCCTTCTGCCTGCCTGGAGCCTTTGCCCGACAGCCTCTGGAACCCACCGGCCTCCTGTGGCCTCTCCCAGCCAAAGCCCTCTTCACAGGACATCTGCTCATCTGCGATGTCCTCCCCTCGTGCGGGCTCTGCTGCTACGTGAATGCTGAGTCTCATCCACCCACTGCAGGAACGATCTTGGGAAACACATCATCCCAGGCTGAGATGGCCCCTCCCCGAGCACATGGTGAGCCAAGAGGGAAGGACATCCTCGCCCGGGGAGAGCAGGTGCGTCCCTGTCCCAGGAGCCCCTCCAGTGGCTGGGAGCGTCGGCCTCTGTGACCAGGGACCCTTCTCCCATCTGGTCCTCGTGCAGCACAAGGGATGTTGAAAGCCAGGGCTAGATTTTATGCAAAAGCTCTTGTTTTTAATTAAGTGGCCTCGTTTCAGCAAATAGTATGACAGGGACGAATCTATCAGTGGGGACTGGAATTGTGGACAAAAGAGCTGCCAGACTCAGTGGAAATGCAGCCCCCATACGGCAGGGCTTGGAGGGGGCGACTTTGGCAGGACACGCCAGCCCAGTGCTCGCAGCCCTAACAGAGGCCACACACAGCCTAGTGGAAGGCGGCCAGGATGGGGCAGCTTCCAAGGAGAATAGCTACAGACCCCGCCAGGTCCCGGATGCCTCAAGAGCCGGACAATTGAACGGAGCCTGGAGACCATCTTTGCAGCTGCTGGGTTGGTGCAGGCATCGGGTTGGCCCTCCACAGTCCGTGGGGCTGTGGAAAGAGCAGAGACAGAGTGAGGGGGTTCAGGAGGCTGAAATGACTCAATGGAAAGAGTTATTTTAAGTTCATGTTGTTATGAACGACGTAAATATAATGTGAAAATGTTTCTTTCTCTACCTGATTGTGAAAATATCTTTTCTTTAACAAGAGCTGGTAATAATAGATAGTATGTTTATATCTATCTATCTATCTATCTATCTATCTATCTATCTATCTATCTATCTATCTGTCTGTCTGTCTGTCTGTCTGTCTGTCTGTCTGTCTGTCTGTCTGTCTGTCTGTCTGTCTGTCTGTCTGTCTATCTATCTATCTATCTCGAACACAATGTACTTAATGCCCTAACTTGGATCCCCAACCCCACATAAGCATATTTAAAAATATTCTTGGATCAGAATGACAAACATCGAATCCAGCGTACTGATTATTACTTCTGGGAATGTATAACGGGGAAGAGGATAGATGAGATGTCCACAGAGAATGTCAACTATCTCTGTGATTCCTGTGGTATTTGAAACTTTTAAATCACACATCAGTAAATAATATATTATTTAGCATGGTTAAAAAAAATTCTTGGTCCATGAAATTCCAGAGACTGGGGGTTCAGGCCAGGGGGGTGGGAGGGTAGGGGGATCACCCTTGCTGAGAGGGGATGTTGAGACTTAACAGGAAATCTGGCTGGAAGCCCTCTTCCCGCAACCTTGCTGCCTTCCACCTGGGCCACTTGACCAGTGGGGGAGGAGAGAGACTGGGTTCTGCCACCCCAGCTCCACCAAGAAGGCCAGTCCCACCTGGAGCTCCAAGCAGCAAAGCAGGAGTGTCTTCACACAGGGGGGAATCAAGGTCAGGACCCCTCTCTAACTCTTTTTCCTTTGACGTGCCCAGAATTCAGACCATATCCACACCTGTACCACCAGGTGTCAAGGTCCATGTTTAACTTCCAAGCAGATGGACCCAGGGCTGCAAGTCAGGTGGATCTGGCCAGGCCACCTCACCAGCAGTAACCCGTACTTGCAAGTCTCCTAACCAGCACCACATCCCCCAGCACGTAATGGTTTACTTGCTCTCCACCAGACCACAACCTTGTGGGCGGGGACCTTGCCAGTCTCATGGACAATCCATCTGTAGCACCCAAAATCAGGGACCAACATCCAATCGAAAAGTGCATCTCATTTGATAAGGACCGAGGCCACAAACTCAGTCCTTGATCTGCATAATGTGGCTGAGAATGATTCTTCCTACATGCACCAGAGTAAGGCTTTGCCAAATCATGAATTGCAGAATGACCGTTCCTCGCCACCCAGAGTAAGGGACAATGCCAGGGATGGTTTCTATCTGATCAGGCTCTGAGATTTCCCTGACCAGACCTGGGAGGCATCCGCTGTGTCGCGGGATTCACGGAAACCCAGACAGACCCCCCAGCTGACCCCAGAGAGGACGCCTGCCAGAGGGGCTCTCGCGGAAAATAAATTAAAGGGCACAGGGCAGGCACAGCCTGCTTCTCCCAGGCCCTGGCCTCCTCACAGGTGCCTTCCTATCAGGAGACACTTTCACAAAGTTGGTATTTGTGTCACACACAGAGATTTCAAAATGCTGTATTTGGAAACATGAATGTGTAATGTCTCCCTGGAAATCTACACCTTCTCAGTGAAAGATACAAGTGCAGTCCAAGACAGACATGTTTAATTAGTGAGCAAACTTGACATTTTCAGTGTTTGGACTAGACAGAGGAAAAGCCAAGAGCAAACCGAGATCTTTCCTTTCTTCCCTCCCCCCAGCTTGCTGACAGAGAATAATTTATTGGGTTTGAAGAAAAATGAATGTCTTTACAATAACAGGAGAGAAAAGGCCAGAAGATCGAAGGGTGGGTATTAAATGATATTCCCCTCCCCCATCTCCTGCCATCCTCAAGCCCAGCTTGACCGGCATGGCTCAGTTGCGTGGGGCCAGGCCTTAGAAGCTTCTTCACACCACCCTTCCCACAAGCCCCAATATCTGAGGCCTGAAATTCTACATTTTTGATACCTTATAGACCAGAGTCCTCCTTGTCTTTTTCAAGGCCATGTTTAAGAGCGTTGGCTTTCTTGTTCCTTCCCCTCCCTCCCCCCATCCCAAGGAAGTCTGCAAATATCTGCCAGGGTAAGCTATACAGAATGTGGCTATAACCTCCCCTTCACCAAAATGTTCAGTAGCTCCTCACTTATTTAGCAGTATTGACTGGAAACCTTCCATGTGCCAGATAAGTAATTGATGGGGACTAGAGTTGCCTCACGATGAAACCCAGACTTTCAAGCTAGTGTTTCCTCAGATCCTGGTATACCCTCTCAGGTTTATACCTTCCAGTGGACTCCAACACCACATTCTAGATGCATCCACTGACCCTTTCTTCCCTGTACATCTGCACATACCTCGCGCCAGAAGCTTCCATGCAATGTTGGACACTTGTCATCACTTTTCTCATCTATTATTCACACATTATTTACAGTGTGACAGGAAGCTTATTGATCGTGCCTATGTTTGCACAAATCCCCCACCCACGATGCCCTGGTCTCTTTACACCTCATGCTAGAGTGGCCAACTTAAATGTCAGTCTTGATACTCCCAGCTGCTGTGAACATCCCCATCTGGATGTCATTACAGCAAACTCCTTGAATTCTACAAACCGCCTGACTCTCTGTGTCCCTTATGACAGAGCTTTCTGATGGCAGAGGCCTCATGAATTGATCATGAAGGGAATGTATTGATCAGAATCCAATCGGGGAGAAAGAAACCACTTTCTAGAACAAGCAGAGGGGACTGTTCACAAAAGGAGCGGAAGAGCAGAGAAAACTGGCAAAGGCTCTCTGGCGAGCCCAAGATTAACTGCTCCCTGCACAGGTAGGAAGGTAATGGAGAGGAGATGGGGTTCCTGGAGCCCAGGTCTGAGAACACCCAGCAGAGACTGAAAACTGGGTGATCGCCTAATGAAAACCGGAGCCTCCAAGGGGGCAGAGCCCTTCACAGAGATGTAGCTGGAGTAAGTAGGGAGCCCAGCTCCTCTCTCCGTTGCCCTCACCCTCCACCAGCACTACCTGTGCCTGCGGGCTGAGGGGGACAGCTGGGTCACCCTGCCCTGTGAGGCAGGAGTAGGGGTAGGGTGTGAGCAGCACAGCCCAAACCCCAACACTTGACTACAGTAAGAGCACGATTCACGGACTCCTCTCCAGCAGGACACTTCACATAACACTCTGAAGGAAATGCAGGCGCAGACTATAGCTTGCTTCGCTGGTCTGTGCTCTGCTCCCAGCCATTCTTCACTTGAGTCGGTCTCCTCGAGTGTGTAACTACCTCAGCCTGCCCAGGGATGAGGCTCGTGACTCGTCTCCCATCAGCCTCAACTCCTGGCTTCGTGATGTAGCTTCATTTGCTCTAGCGAGATTCCAGGTTCTCCTCCTCTGATGCCCACTGCCCCCGGCAAGCGCGGCTTGGGGACTTTTGTCTCCTCCTGAATCTGGGGCGTCCTCGAGGGGCGACGGACGTGCTCCGCTAGGGGGCAGCAGAGAGCAGCACTGAGTTTGTGTTTGGTGCTTTGCTCCCTTCTGGCTACCACTTTGGATCCATGCGCAGGTCACTGAGTCTTCATCCGGGCCTGGGCAGCACGTGCCTCCCAGGGTCACGATGACGACGAAATAGGCAAATCATCAAAGTGCTTAACCAATGTCCCGCAAAGAGGGGAGCTCGCAGCTGTGAGTGACCACACGCACATGCCCACCCAGTTTGGGTCACGTGCGGTCCTGCGCTGGGCAGCCATCAACTTTTTTTTTTTTCTTAATCGAGTAAATATTTTTCTCAGAGTCACACTGTGCTAATAATTCCTCATTCTGCAGACTCGCTGTCTTGGAGTCACAACTGGCAAAGACTTAAAGATCACCTAGTTTAAACTCCTCTCACTGTCTGGAGAGGGACTAATGCCCCGAATCATGTAGCCTTGGTGTAGTGTGTGTATGTGTGTGTGTGTGTGTGTGTGTGAGTGTGTGTTTGTGTGTGTGAGAGAGAGACAGAGAGAGGAGAGAGACTATAAGAATGTGTGAGAGTAAAGAGAGTGTATAAGTGTGAGGGTGTGTGTATGAGTGTGTGTGTGTGTGTGTGTGTGTATACCACAAGGAGAAGCGAGGAGAAAACATACATGCTCTTAGAAACCGACCACTCAAACATAACCAACCATCACTTTTCTTTAAAACTATTTAGTTTCCTCTTTATATTAAAAAAAAATGGAATTATAGTGTACTCACGATTTTAAAAACCAATCTTTCCAAGTCATTACATGCCATTTCTAATGGCTATATTCATGGAAATATGGGTCATTTATTTTATCTAACAAATTTAACTTCTAAAGAGCTCCTTCTGCAGACACTCAGGGTTTTTCAAATCCTTCACCATTATAAATGACTCTAAAACGCCCTGAGAGGGCCGAGTGCTGTCTTTCCCTCTGGACATTTTAGCCCTTTAGGCTGCAGTGGGTGCTGCTTTTCCAGCCCCGCCCTGTGGCTTCTCCCCAACACAACTTTCTCCACTGTCCTCTCATCCTGACCCTGAGCAAGGCCGCATCATGAGCTGGATGTTTGCAAGGCTGCTCTGGGCAAACTGAAGGTAGGTTTAGTTCCATTGTCCCATTTTTTCTTGACCTTTTCCTTGATCAAATCTATCCAGGTGTTTTCTTCAGCATTACAGGTGTTGGAACCTTCCCTGAAGTACCACAAATACCTTATTCAAAATGGTGCCCAGATGCCATCATTGAGCCATGATATCACCAGCCTGGGGTCCTCTACTTTCTTTTTTTAAAAAATTTATTTCTTTTCTTTATTTTTAATTACATAAGATTCGTTTACATTTCGTTTTCTTTTTGCCCTTTGGGTGTGCCTCTCCCCTCCCCTTCCCCCATCTCCTCCCCTCCCTTCTCCCACATCACCCCATCATTTCTTTCACTGCCAGTTATTAGTCAATTTTTAGTTCTTTGGATTTTTCCTTTTCTTTCCTGGAGCCATGTCCTTTTGCCAGATAGATGTGCTTTCCTGGGACACAGTGGCCTGTGTTTAGTTTTCCAGCTGTAGCTTTGTTACGGGTCCTCAGTCATGCATGCTTGTATCCTTTCAGTGCCTCCTCTTCACTGGTGGTCTCTTCTGATCCAGTTTCTGTCACATTTTGCTTCTTCTTTCCTTTATAGTTCAGTCACTGGTATTGGGAGCATTTCTCCCAGCCAGTGTCCGCATATAAAGTTCTTGATCATGATAGGCACTGGCGAATGGTTGGTCCAGCTAGTCATGGGACCGCTGCCCAGTCTCTGTGGCTTTCCTCTCCCCATGGAATGGAAGAGTGTCTAGCTTGCACCGATGGCATCTTTGACCTGGAAATTCC
Source organism: Uropsilus gracilis (assembly GCA_004024945.1). Lineage (NCBI taxonomy): Eukaryota > Metazoa > Chordata > Mammalia > Eulipotyphla > Talpidae > Uropsilus > Uropsilus gracilis. Next base: position 39,117 of record PVHY01005417.1, on the reverse strand, counting down.
ATTCCCATCTGTGGGAGTCTCGTAGGTGTATTTCTATGACAATTTGTCGCTATAGATGGTCTCACAGCCTTTTGTCCCCTGAATCTGACATGTTTGTTTGTCCTGGGCCTTAGTTCTTTCTCTTCACCTCCATCTTCATGTGTCTCTGTCACTGAATGAGTGATTTTGTTGTTCCTGATGAGGATTGACTGGTCTTTGAACAATCCGGGAGGGTGATGATGACCTCCCTTCCGCTAACCCCATTCTCCCTGCCCCATTTGACCCATGTGCCCAGCAGCCCCCCTACCCCCACTCTGGTGGGATCTGCAAGGGGAAGGCAGAACCTCCAAGGAAATAGGTGATCCAGCCCCTGAGGGAATCGGGCAAAGATGCAGGGCTATATAACCCCTCGGTTCTGCCCATCTGGGTCTTTTACTTTCTAGGACCTTCAGGTCAACCTCCATGGTAGAAATGGAGATTCTAGAATGCGTCCTTTGCTTCTCACTCTCCTCTCTTGAATGGAACACAGCCCGGGGAAAGCAGACCAGACCCCCCCAGATCTAAAGAACTTGGAAATCAGGGTTGGTGCTTTTCAGAGGTGGCCAGTGACATGGCCTTCTCTCACCTAGGCTTTCTGTGGAACCTGCAAAGGAGACAGATTTTCCAAGGGTAACTATAAGGTGAGGAGAGCCTGTGATGGTGCCTACAATTCCACCCCAACACATAGTAAATTCCTCTAACAAAATCCATAGATTCCAGAGAAAAGTGGCACACTAGCCCGTGACTGTCTCTGCCCTCCACGAACAACCCCTGGGAGACCTCCTTTCTAGGTAGGTGTGTGGCTGGGATGGGCTGGGACTAGGGCAGCTGAAACAGCAAAGATGTGTTTTCTCATAGTCTTGAGGCTGGAAATGTGAGATTAGGGTTGATTTTTTCTCAGGTTTGCCAGGGAGGGAAATGGTCCAGGCTTCTGTGCTTAGCTTGTGATGACAATCTTTCCCTGGTCTTCTTTCTATTTGTGTCTTGTCCACCTTTCCTCTTCTTCTCAGGAAACAAGCTATCTTGGAGGACAGTTCACCTGAATGAGCTCATTTTGACTCAGTTATCTCCTTTTGGGCTTTATCTCCAAAGATAGTCACATTCTGAGGTGCTTAGGGTTTCAGTGTATGAATCTGGGGATGATGTGCTTCAGTCCATTAGAGTCTAACACAGGAATTAATAGAGATAGATCTTAAAAGAAAAGTTAAGTTGCAGAATAATACTTCCCATGTGCTGGCAGGAAACTATTTTAAAGGATGGAAACTATAATTTCTCTTTGTTTATGAATTCATAAATGATGGATACATGGACAGAAAGAAAAACCCTAACTCCCTCATAGTTGCTCTCTCTGAAAAAGGGAGAGGAACATGAATTTGTCAACATTTAAACAGGCAAACATCTGAATTGTTTATAATGGACTTTTAAGTTGAAATCTATGTGACAAAATATCAATATTCGTACATGCTGAGGGTGACTGCATATATGTCAAGTAGCATATTCTGCATTTCTCCTCTTTTGACATTTGATATAAAAGTGATTTTTTAAAAATCATAGTAAATGATTTTAAATTAAAAATTTTTAATATGATAAAATGCTAAAAAATGATTTCCTTCAACATCAAGGAAAACTTTACTTTGTTTCTCTGCTGTCCTGTTGTCCCACCTCTTAGATTGGTGGAAGGGTCTCATGAGGGTCACACTAAGGCCCATTCCATCAAGATGTGACCCCAGAACTGTGAAAGAGCCCAGGACCAGGATGGCCCCTGCGCACCTCCCACATTAAGGTGCGTATGTGCTCGCATATCTTTTCCCTTCCCCCATTTAACTGCCTCCTCATTCCACCCCAGCCCTTGGACACCCCACCACCTTCTCCTCCACATACACTAAGTGTCTGTGAAGTGTTTGCAAGACTTGGCCGCAAGAAAATCCCCTGTATCGAAGACCCCTGAAGGAGTCCATACCAGGCGCCTGTTCTGTGCCAGGCACAGGGGCCCCACCAGTGAAGATAATCTTGCAGTTCTGGGAAGGGGAACATTATGAGGAGCCAGTTGCTAAGGGCACATGTGTGTCTCTTTTGATTTTTATTTTTATTTTCATTTGCAATATCCTTTATTTAAGTGTCTGTACAAGTAATATTTGCAAGTGATACATGTGTAAATATTTCCCTCAACCCCAAGAAACACACCACTTCAGATTTTCCAATCTGGTATAGTGTGTCATAGCAACTAATTCAGCTAGGGTCTCGATTATGGGAGATCCCGTGTGGTACTTGACATGATTCTTGGAAGAATAAACAAAAGATAAGCCATAAACTGGGATAAAATATCTGACTAGTGATTTTTTTTTTTAATTTTTATTTTTTTTAAATTTTTTTATAATCAAATAGTTTATATATATATATATATATATATATATATATATATATATATATATATACATTTCATATCTTTGTAATACCGGGATTCATTATTTTTTAAAATAATTTATTTATATATATTTCACATCATTTCAGTCCCTGGGGGTCACCCACCACCTCCCCTCCCCAAACACTTCAGCTAATCCCCACTCCCCCGTTGTGTACTTTCATTTGGTTGACCATATATTAGTGAAACCATTTGGTTTCTGTCCCTTTCTATCTGACTCGTTTCTGCTAGTATGATTTCTTCTAGGTACCTCCAGGTTTCCATAAATTCATTGAATTTGTCATTTTTAATTGATGAGCAATACTCCATTGTGTATATATACCACGTCTTTTTCATCCATTCATCTGTTCTGGGGCATTTGGTTTGTTTCTCTTTTGATTTTTAGAATGATCTTCATGGGGCTCTGGTGTCAACATCACTTAGTCCTTGCCACCCACTGAAGGTGAACTTGGTAGGTAGAATTGGCCCAACTTCCAGTCCTGAGGTCCCAAGATGGCTTTTGACTTGACCATGCTCCTGCCTCCTGCCCTTCTGGGTAACTCAACTCTTCCTCCTCCTCTTAGGAAAATACTTAGGAAATTCAAGTTTTAGTCAGCTTTTCTGACTTTCAAGATGAGATTGAAATCAAGGGATACTGTGTGCGGCAGTTTCGTGATGATAAGGCAGGAGCTTCTAGGTCAAGTGTCATTTTGGGAGGCAGAGAGGGGGGGATTCTGGTCTGTTTGGTTGGGGTGAATTCTGTTCTGAAACCCACCACTGACCCCATATTGGTAAAATGCATCAGGTCCCAAAGAACCTTCTCTGATCCCAGCTAACAGACCTCCACCCAAGTTCCAAGGGCCTGCAATGCAATCCAACTATCAACTTCATGCTCTTGAAAGACCTATGTGATCCTTGTGCTTCTTCCTGGACTCGCTAGATAGAGGAGGCTGGAGAGATGCCAGCAACAGTTCTCTCATTCCTTCTACAGTTCCCACAGCAAGTCCAAATTGCAAGCTGTGAGAACCATGTTGTTACAGCCCCGTGCTGAACATTAAGATTTTTCTTAGAATCTTGCAATATTTTCCAGATTGAGTCCCAGGTAATAAAAAGGAAATTCCCCTGAACTGGAAGCTTTCCTAATTTAGTGGCCATTTCCAAATACTGCCTGTGTTTCCATAGACTCTCCTCTCTATGAATAATCTAGAGCCTCCATTTCTGAACTTATTGCTCCCCTTTCTTTATATTTTCTCCCAAGGAGTTTTCTTTCTCTTCTTTCCTGATAAAAATATTTTTATATCAGCTCCTGAACTTTCCCTGCCATGGTTAGTAATGAAGTTCTAGAGTCCTGGCTAGTTAGAGCTGGTGCTGATTTACAAAAAGGACAGCTTTTGGAATTTAGAAGTTACATCCTCTTGAAAACCTATTTATGGTCTTAAAAACTTAGTTTTAAAAAAAGTTAGTTTCAAGACTCAAAACTGACTGGGAAAACAAGAGCTAAAAGAAAATGAATATATATATCAGAACCTACAGGGGTATACACATTTTGGAACCAGCACATATCTAAGTGAAAAGTCAGTGGTTGTTACATCAATGTTTATTGAATTAATAAAATAAGATATAAAGAATGCTCCATTCCATCTCGTTCAGATTTTACCCTCTGCCATGTCTGGTATACCCTCATAGAGGTATACCAGAAGGTTGAAGCACCACTCCAAATGTTATATCATCATTTCTTCTGGTCTAAATAAATTATCTCAGATTCTCCCCCACTGCTCCCCACCCTGTTGCCTAATAGAGAGCTGGGCCACTGCTTTGAAATGTCACACCTAAAGTTAGCTCAGCTTGAAAAGTTTAAAAATAGTCAACTCGAGGAACAAAGGTGTTTACCAGAAACAAGCACTGTTAACAGCTCCTCCTAGACATGCTTCAAGTTCCCACAGGGTGACAGAGCTGATGTGTGAACAAGGACCCTTTTGCTTCCTTCTCATGCTCTCTGGCTCATTTCTCATGCAGACTTCTCTTCCCCTGGGCAGGCCAGGTATGCCCCAGCCCCGGGAAGCTGAGCATAAGAAAGACTCCTCTTCCCATCCCTGAGTCCTGACCCTTTGGCACAACCTAACTACTCCCTTCCTTTCCAGTGTTAGTGGTTGGAAAAAAATTGCAACAGGACTTAATATTCTGTATCATAATCATCCATTTTATTTGCTTGTAGAGATGCAGCATAGTAATTAAGAGCAAACACGTTGAATCAAGATTGCTTGACTTCAGATTCCTAGCTCTGCTACTTGTTAGGTGTTTGACTTGGTTGCCTGATCTGCAAAGTGGAAATAATAAAATAATATTGCCCTTATATCATAGGAATTAGATAACCCAATACATATAAGTGGCTAGAATAAGTCTTGGCAGGTGTTTGCCGTTACAAATATTGTCTGGATCCTTTTCCTCAGCCAGACCATAAACTTCCCGATGGCAGATACTCATGACAGGGTGAGGGCTTCAGCACCATGGACAGGCCTGACACAAACTAAAGGGCCTAGTCACTCTTTTTTAAAAATGTTTTTTAGAAACGATTACTTTCAATTCAAGTAACGTTGGTTTTCAGCACTTACATGATTTAAGCATATAGGTTTAACCTCTTGAGATGTATGTTACCACATCACCAAAGCACCAATCACCTCCACCAGAGATAGATTGAATAGACGGACGGACAGACAGACGAACGGACGGATGGATGGACAGACAGACAGACAGATAGATAGATGAATGGATGATAGACAGATAAGCTAAAACCTAATTCCAAGATAAATAAATACATAAGGAGACATGTTATATATATATATATATCTATTTGTTGACATAAATAGGCACCTGATGAGCTACTGGATAAGCTTCCACCCTTTCAGGATTATCTCTGCATCCAGCATGCCTACCACCTAACCTCCAGCTTACTTTTCTGCTCATCTTTTCCCTGGTTATCCCCAGAAGAGTCACATGTACCTCTCTGTCATCATTTTGAGTTCATCAGGAATGGTGATGTGACATGGGTCAGGGCAGGAGTATCTTGCAGTCTAGAGATGCTTGTACCTGGATATGCTCCAAAGTATCCTTTTCATGATGCTCTCCTAGGCCATGCTATGTAAATTTAAAAGCTTGCTGTGACATTGCTTATTTGTCTTCTGTACCTTAATCATTATCATTAGCATTTATTGCTACTTAATTTCCTTTTTGTTGTACTCACTTACTTTATTTATTTTCTGTTTCCTTTAGTAAGAACATAAACTCCATGAGGAAAGCTGTATTTAGCCTTTTATTTGTCCTTGTACCCTTAGATTCTAAAACAGTGCTTGATACACAGTAGGTGCTTGATAAAAATCTTTGACTAGATGGATGTAGACATACTTTTACTAGCATATGCCATACAAACCTCTAGGACTAGAGGTTTGATTTTGTCTTAATGTTTAGACCTGTTTAACTCCCCTCCTTCTCCAAGTCATAGTGTGAATTCTGCATGTGAATCAAGACTGCCAACTCCTTCTCCCTGGGATCACAGAGGGATGATTTTGGTGCTGTATGAAAGCAGGAGGAAAAATTCACTTGACATTTAACAGTCCATTGAAATAGCAACCTGATGCAGAGAACCAGGCATTGCTAGCAGCTGCCTGTTTCCCTTGCAGTAAATGTCTTACTTGGTTCTGTTCTCTGACAAGACTGCAACAGAACCTGGCAGATTTTGAAGGAAACATTAGCTGTTTGGAGCCCAGCACTGCCCATACCTCTGCCAAGACATCTCAACGCAGCTGTGGGGCTACAACTGCTTAGCATTCCAGGAACTTTACTGGGGGGCTTTCAAAGATGATGCCATTTACCCCCAAAGAGTAAGTTTCCTGGTTGCCATTTGATAAGTCAGAAATTGATGACTCAGGAATGTTAAGTTACTTGCCCAAGGTCCCACAGCAGGTGGGTTATCAAGCCGGACTTTTAATTCAAACTCAAGGCTTTCTCACTACACCACATGTCTCTGCTTTGTCTGAGTGTGAAGCACAGACTGGTTGTCAGTTCTGCCTCATGGGACCAAGGAGGAGATACATCTGTCTGACTCACAACTCAGCTGTCAGAGCTGGCCATTAAGCCCCACCCAACTAACTATAAGTGAAATACACACCAAGATCCATAAAGGAAAGGTGACCAGCATATTTGGCAAATTGAAGACCACATTACCACGTTATCAACAGCAACTTGGGGAATCCTGGGGTGTGGGGTCTTTTCATGGCTCTGATGGAATCTCTTGAACCCTAGTGGGATGGGTACTCAGTTCAGAGCAAATCAGGGATAGCAAAAGCTCAACCTAACCTTCTGCCTGTCAGCCATGTTTGAATTGTAGCAAACACATTTGAATTTTATTGCAGGCATTAAGTACAGTCAACACTCCCAGGGATAGATAATTACAATCAAGTCCAACCTAAACTATGTGCTCACAAAACAACATGCTCCGTATCAGAGGAGCGAGCCTCAACCCACTCATCCTTCTTGCAAGCATCCTCACTTACCAGTAATACCGCAGTCCAAAAATGGACAGCCAACATGCTTGGGGTGGTTATGGCTTCTGCTGTGGCTGATTAAAACCCCCTTCTCACCTTTGAGGTCAGAGAATCCCCACCTCAGCTCTAGAAGCAATAACTGGCTGCCTAAAATGAATGACAGTGATCTGGCATCGGGCTGAGGCGCGCAGAATGTGACAGTGAGGTCAGAACGCATGTCTCTTATGCAACAACTCAGCAATCACTGAAAACCTGCTTTGTATATTAATACTAGATACGCACCTCAACAAGAGGTGCAAAAGCAGCTTTGGAAATGGAAAAACAAACCAAGAGAAACAGGGCTGGGATGGGCCCCCTCCTTCCCGTCCTGTGGCCAGGCCAAAGGAGCTGGCAGCTGCTCTCCCCCTGCAGGGCCTGGAGACCACTTGGCTCATCCAAGCAGCCGGCAGGGTGGGGTGGGGCGGGGGCTGCTCTCTTCGACATTTTGAGGGTGAATTCTGTTCCATGCTGATAGCCTGTGGCAACAGGCAGCGAGATGAGACTGCTGCGTCCCCCAGCCCATAAAGCCTGCCCTTGCTGCACAGTGAAAATTACAGGCTTATATTACAGTGCGAGTCGGCGGAGTAGCCGGAGGTTGCTGATACAATCAGAGTTCAGGTAGCTTTATTGAGAATCGTGAAATGAAACCGTGTTACCCATGTGCCCAAATCTGAAGGAGAAAACTTTTCCCAAAAAAGAAAAGGAAACAATAACTGAATGGATGCCTCCCCACCCCCACCCCCACACCTCCCCCCACCCCCGCTCCGCTTCTTTGTAGAATTACTGGAACAAGCTGTAGCCTGGAACATAGAACCTTTCTCCAGATTCTCCAGAATAAAGGGGTACCCTGAGGTCCAAGGAGAAAGAAGATTGTTGTCACTGGGGGTCTGCAGGGCAGTTTCAAGAGGGATATGGTTGGGGGGGGGCGGCGGTCAAGGTTCCGTGGATCACTCTGAGGAGGCTTAGGGGACGACCTGACCAGGCCTGTACTCTGTGGCTCTGACTGCGCATGTCCACTTCTGTCATCTCAAATACCAACATGGCGGCACCATGGTGCTAAAGCTTGAGGAGTCATGGAGCGTGCACACCTGTCGTAGTATGCAGCTACACTCCCCAAATTATGTCTCTTTATACATGATAAAAAAAAAACTAAATAAATAAAATATTCAGAATCCGGCTATGATTTTTAAAATTTTTTTTTCTTTCATTGCGTATTAAAAGTGGTGTTTTCTTAAGACAAAACTATGGTGGACAAAAACAGGGAAATCTGGGGCAGAGTGTCTGTCAGAGGATTCCCCAGAAAATGAAACAAAATGCTTCTCATCTTGAGAGGGGTTTGGGTGACATAGGAGCAGGTTTTTATCAAAACTTTCCAAGGGTACAGCTAAGACTTATGCATTTCACTGTATGTAAATTTCACTTAAAAATTATTGATATGCATATGCATATCCTAGTATTTAGGCATTTCCCCCCTCCCCCCAAACAAAGGTGGATATCTGGATGGAGAAAGGGTTGGTTTGATAGAGCTATAATAATTTTTAAAAAGTAGTAAAGTGTCTGTGGTAAACTCTTAGTGATTCTAACAATTATTTAAAACTTTAAATTTTTCTGTATGTTCAAAATGTTTTCATAGTGAAATACTGAGGGGGAAAGGTTGCTTTTGTTAGATGAACATTTTGTAATGTTGTTGATCAGAATCCTCTAGGTCTTTGTCTTAAAAATTATCAATCCCAGGACCGCTCTTGGAAATTCAAATTCAGTAATGCTGAGGGGAGAAGAGACTTCCCCACTTGTGTAACCCAGGAGAGCCTGGTGAAGAGGCAGTTTTGGAAAACAATAGGTCACGTTAATTCACCTCCCAAGAAACTGATGTTGGATTTAAGGCAGAAGAATGATGAGATGGACAGGGTCTCTATGCAGAATCACTCTCACTGTAACTCCAGAAGCCTCGGGGTTAGCAAGCTCCTGAAAGCAGAAAGCTTTAAGAAATCCTAGGATTGGAAACTGCCCAGAGAGAGAAGACCCTCCCCATATCTGTCTGGCCCTGATCCCACAATCCTCAGAAGCATGTCACCAAGCTGCAAGTCAGGAGGCTGAAAGTTACCAGTGCCTCAACTCCCCTCTTCTTGCAGGATTGCCATTCCAGGGGTGGATCTTGCTTGCTCATGGTTCTGCTGAAAGGAACAACAGCTTCAGATTCACAACAAATGAATCCTGAGGCCTGGAAAAGGAAAGAACTCCCACCTGCTCTCTCATGCCTTAATCACAGAACACTGAATAATACAGTTGCACCCATGCCAATCCAGGGGCTATAATGTGGGACCATCTGGGAGAAGAGACTCACAAAGGTGGGTGAGACTTGGCAGCCTCCCCAAAGATGCTTTGGTTCAGCTGGAGGAAGCAGACTGCAAAACTGTTCAAAGGAATGAACAGTTCTAGATAAGAGAAGCTGTGGTGAAAGTAGAGCATCCAGGGAGGCTTCCTGGAAGAGGTGACGCTGCAAGTGCACTTAGAAAATCAAGCACCATGGAGCAAAGGATGGCCAAGGGCCAAGAGCTGTGTGTGCTGCTGTCTAAGCTCACACATACAACAGTCTTCACTTGATCTTAGCCAAAAGGCCGAGAAGCAATATCACACATACAACAGTCTTATTGCTTAGAATTAACTGTGATGCCTAAAAGTAAGGGGGTGGGCAGAACGCCCTGCTTCTTGAAAGGAAAGGAGGAAAGAGGAAAGACTGAAAGGAGGACTTTTAGCTCCATCTACACTAGTTTATCTCCCAAGAAAGGAAAAGACAGTCATGAGTCAGAGAGACAGAGTGACTCCGGTGTTTGTTTTTTAATCTCCTGTTGACACATTTGACGGGTGATGTTCAAACCCCCAAATTTGATGAAACTTGCCAAGATGTTGTAGGGAACGGCAGCGCCACGAGCCGGTGACTCTCAGGGCGCCCTGGCCTCCTTCATGGCCTTTCAGCGCCGGTGCTGGGCAGTGCTCGGCCCTTTCATGGAGAGCGGCAGGCGGGCGCTGTTTTCTAAGTTCCCGTCAGCTCTCAGTAGTAATACTCAAAAGCATCCAGCCTTAGATCCTCTCAGGGTTATGTTCTCTCATCAGAGTGGTCCTCGAGACCAATATGAAAACCATGAAAGTCCAAATGCCCCTGGAACATGCTTAAGACATGACAGCGCAGGGTGGGGTGTCTTGTGGAGATCACGCAGGGCGGAGCTTTCCTCATCGTGTAAGAAAGACTGGCAGTTGGCCGGGCACAGTGGCGCAGCCTAGAGTGCAACTGAAACTAGGAATCACTTGAGTCCGTAGTTTCGAGTCCCGCTCAGGGCAACACAGAGAGACCTGGTCCCAAAAATTAGCTGGGCATGGTGGCGTGCGCCTGTAATCACAGCTACCTGGGAGGCTGAGGCTGGGGATCGCTTGAGTCCGTAGTACCCCGGGCAACCTGAGCCTGCGGTTCCCGGGAAAAATAGCGACACCTAGTCTCAAAAAAAAAAAAAAAAAAGACGTGGGGTGCCCACCACGCCCTCATTCGAGATTCATTCACTCCCATGCAGAATCACTGAAACCAGTTAAAGAGTCATTTTTTTCCTTTTGAATTTTTTTCTACTGACACGTGGACGTTGCCCTCAGGTAGAAGAGCTGCGCACGGAAGGGTCCACTGAGCCGGTGGAAATGAGCAGGAAGTGACTGAAAAGCAATCGAGGCCCCCAGCTGCCCACCGCGACCACCACCGCCCGCGGGGACCACCAGCTGGATTTATGTCCGCTTCCGCACTGCACCCCATGTTCGCGGCGGGTCCAGGTCCAGGTCCAGGGCCCGCACAGGGGCAGCTGCCGGCCCCACAGGCCTTGGGCTCAGCAGCACTGCTGGGAGAAGGGAAGGGTGTGGCTGGTTTCCGTTGGAATCTGAGGGCACCTGGGGAAGAGACATAGAGCCCGCGCAGACCAGGCCTCCGGGGTAGGGATCTGCCAGCAGGCAGGTAGGACAGCGAACCGGATGCCACAGCTTCACGTGCGCCCTCGTAGGTTCCTCCCCACCCCTCGGCAGCATAACCTCAGACCAAAAGCTGCGAACTGGTAAGCTACAGTTGCCTTTTGATTTGGGGGAATCTGGATGCTTTCACAGCTTAATTCACATTCTAGCCTTCTCTGCAAACACCAGGGGACCTGGCAGCTCAGGCTTGTATCTAGGTAGCAAGAGGCAATGGCGCCGGGTAACAGCCATCCCCACCCCCAGGAAGACTAGTCTTTACATGGTGGGTGGAGGGGCCCTACCCTTGGCCTTGCTGATGAGAGAATGGGGGCAAAGAAGCATGGTCTGGGGCGCATCCTCCTTGTCGTTCTGTCCCCAGACAGCTGTCAAGCCACTTCCTGGGCGGAAGGCCTATCTCAGATTCCCTTCGTGACACCGTATCAGCTATCGGCCTTCTTGCTGTGGCATTTTTTTCTAATGAAACTCTCAGTGCCACTCGGGGAGCCTGGCACTAACGGACAATGAGATCGACAGGGGTGAAGACATCCCCTGTCCCAACTGGGGGAAGGAGCCACTGTGAGACAGCTTCCCCCTCACGTCCTGGGATTCATCAGGGAGCCTTGCAGAGGGCTGGGGGATGGCCAGGGCTGGAGCCTGAGACAGAGGGCGTGAGGCGGACTGAGAGCTAACTGTTGAACAGGAGCCGTGTGAATAATTTAGCAACTGCCTAGTTCTCTCCTTCCACATCTACCTATAATTTTAACTTTCACGGAACATTAGTAAGTGAGAATTGTTCTGCAAACAGCTAAACTGCTGGTTCGTTTTCAGAGCGAGACAATTAACATGAACGGGATCTGGACAAGTGCTGGTAAACTCGCTTTCCACAAAGGTAAGAACAACACTCCCACTCAGAGAGCGCTAACATTTGCCAACGCTCTCGTGCGGCTCCTGTATTTATTTCTCAGCCTACTAATGAGGGCGGGGAGCTGTTTTGCAACTGGGGAAACTGAGGCCCAAGAACACTAGTAGCAGTCAAAGGTCACCCTGCTGCGTGACCCAGAGGACGCAAGTGAAGGACTCCTGGAAATGTCCTTGTTCCCGAGGAGTTCATGGTAAGCAGGTTCATGAGGATCGATTGCTGTGGGCATTGGGATGCATCCCTCACTCCAGGCTTGGCTACAAAAAGTCCCAGACAGTGCAGAGCCCAGCCCCTGGGGACCCTCGGCCAGTGGGGTGCCTGCAGATGCCTTGAGTGAGCTGTCACCGCGCCTGCCTGGCGGACTGACAGCTTTGAGCCCCTCCCTCCTGTGACATTTCTCAGCGTCAGGACTCCAGCAGACAAGCTCCGCTGGGCCAAGACAGTGTGGGCAATCAAAGTCCACAGCTGTGATGGAGGCCTGGCATTTATGCCTATTGATCAGTGACAGAAGTAAAACACAAGGCGAAAAATGCTCCAGGAGATCTTGTCAGAGCCAAATAGAGGCTTCCCCTCTCTGTTTTGAAGCAATGGAAAAGAAGGAGGGGGAGGGAAGAGGAGAAACAGCCAAAGAAGCCTGGGAGAATGGCACCTAAGGGTGCTGATGGGTGTTTAAAGACCTGAGGCAGCATGGCTAAGCACAGAAGGCCACTGTGCCAGGGCCCTCAGGGGCACAGGGGGAGGCGAGCTGGAGCAGCTCCTGATTCCCAGTGGAGAGGCTTTGATTCTGTTTGTGCTCAGCAGTCCAGATGCAAATGTTGTGGCTGCACGCCCTGGAGGTGACAGCTTCCTGCCCTAAGTGCAAGACGGCCACGTGCTGTCCCGCATGCTGGTGAAGTGACCCAGTTGTAGGTGTTCTGTCTCTGTGAGGAAGCAGTCATCTTCACGGAAAGGCTGAAGTTCCATCCATCTCACTGGGAAGAAAGAGGGTGCATCTGCCTGGGGAAGGGGGGTTGGAAGGACCAGAGCAGGTATGGGGCAAGGACAGTGCAATAGGTAGAGAAGAAGGTTGTGGGAGCCCTGCAGCAAGCCAGTGTTCTCTCTGAGCCTCAGTTTCCCAAAAAGCAAAGCGCGGAAGGTAGTGCCCTTGAAGAGCCCTTCCCACCCCACACAACGACCTCAATGACTCCTCAGTCTGCAGGGCTCAGGCTGGTGTGGAGTTGAGCAGTGAGCTTGGAAGCAAGAGAGCCCCCAGGCCTGGAGTTCTCAGGCTTGGTGAGCACCAAACCCATCCCCACCTGTGGGTGTGCAGAGACTCTCACAGTCTCTCATCTCAGCGGGCCCCAGGAACATGCACATCTGCAGGTTGGCCTTGGAAGGCCCTGCGGACACTGCCCAGCGGTCCACGTGTATCGAGGTCACCAACTATAGAGCTAGAAACGGAGATGGGTGCACCTTGGTCACTTTCCACCTGTGTCTCTGGCTTAATCACTCTGCATCTCAAACTATTATTGAGCAAAGGGGATGACACCACCCGCCTGGCAGCATTGTTTGGGGGATTAAATGAGCTAGTGTATGCAAAATGCTGAGCCCTCAGCCAGTGGTCACTGACATCATTATCATCTCATGCTTAGGAGGATCAGGGGAGGGAGCATGGGTGGGAAGCTGCTCCGCTGACAGAATTGCTGTGAAAATTTAATCCAAGGATAAAAATTCCCCAGTAGCCCACAGCCACTTGTATCGAGACAAGAAGTCCTTGATGATGTGTGATTTAAATGTCTTATGTGACAGTTTAAGATCTTTCATCTTCCTTGCCCAATCTTACACCAACCTGTTCTTGAAAGGACCATTTGGACATTCTGGCTTAAAGTCAGGAATTACGAAGGTTTCTGCCTCCAAAGATGAACAGACAAAACCTCCTCCCCGCCCCCACCTCTGCTGAACCCACTCACCTGCACCTGCTCTCACTAAAGTTGCCATTGGCCTTGAGCATAATGGTGGACCTGGGGATGAGGGTCAGAAAGAAGTAAACAGAGGACAACTCCAAATGCACATAGGTGCTGAGGGGGGAAGGTCCCCAGGCTTGAGCCTGTAAGGTCAGGCAGGGACTGAGCAGTCCTGGAGAGGAAACCCTGAAGGGCCAACAGGGAAGTGAAAGCTCCTCCTGCAGAGGGGGGTTCAGGGTCCCCAAAAGTGACTTTTTGGAAAAAGATATTAACCTTCTTTTTTGGATGAAGTCTCCTTATTTGTAAATGTTGTCGTTTATGTTAGTTCCTTTTGGAGACATATGTCAAGGTCTGAAAAATCCCCCAAGGAGAAAGCCTTGTCTTTCTCCTCTCAACAACTCTGACTTTTTCCTTTCCATCCTCTGCCTGTTCTCCCTCCTTTCCCACCACACCCCAAATTGTTCAGATTGTGCACATGTTCCCCAAGAAGCCTGAACTTTGTCATCAGGGAGCTCTGGGTTTGACCAGCTCTACCCTGGTCACAGGAAGCCCTCTGCGCCTCACTCATAAAATGGGAGGCACTGTGACATGTTTGCCACGGGGCTGACTTTAAGACTGCCCACAACTAAGTGCAGGGAGCACGTGACAGTCATCTCCCCCACATACACGGGTGTTTACTAACACTGGTGACTTGATTCACTTAAAATTCATTCTAAATCTTTTTATTAAAAAGATCTCATCTTTTAGAACAGTTTTAGTTTTAGTTCATAGCAAAATGAGGAGGAAGATTTCTCACTTACCTACAACCACCCCCACTCCATACATTCCACCAGAGTCAGGTATTTGTTACCATTTAGCAAAGCTCTGTTGATGCATCCCAACCCCCCAAGTTGGCATTAGGGTGTAGACATGTTGGTATGTGTGTTTGGGCAAGAGTATGTACCATTACTTGTTTCTACCATCACACAAAAGAGCAATGGCCCTTCCATGCTCCCCCAATTCCTGTTCATCCCCGCATCCCCCCAATTCACTCAGCCCCTGGAACACCCACCTTTTTACAGTCCATTGTTTTGTCTTTTCCTAAGTGTCCAATAGTGGGACTCACATAGCTTGTAGCCTCTTCTGATTAACTTCTTTCACGGAGTAACATGCACTGAGATTTCCTTCTTGTCTTCTTGCGGTTGAGTAGTTCATTTCTTTTTGACATCGCTGGAGACACCACAGTTGAATGAGCACCTCACCTACTGAAGGGCATCCTGGCTGCTTCCAGGTTTTGATGATGACGATGAATAAACACCCCAGTGCAGTGTTTTGTGTGAACATAAGTGTCCAGCTCCAAGGATACCTGGGAGAGCAATTGCTGCCTCATATACAGTAAGAGTATGTTGAGTTTTGTAAGAAAACAACGAAGTGTCTTCCTAAGTGAATGTACTGTTCTGCATTCCCACCTCATCCATTCAAGTTTCTGTTACCTCACCTCCTCCCCAGCATTTGCAGTTGTTCATGTTACAGCTTTGGGTCATTCTGCCAGGTGTGTAGTGCTGTATCATTATTGTTTTAATTTGCATTTCCACTGTAGATGATGTGAGGCTTTCTCTCCATATGCTTACTTGCTACTATTGTATCCTCTGTAGTGAGCTGTCCATTAAAAGCTTTGGCTCATTTTTAAATTTTTAATTTGATTGCTTCTTTCTTATTGAGTTTTAAGTCTTCTTTGTATATTTTAGTCCTAAACCTCTATCACATGGGTTTTTCTGTAACATTTCCTTCCAGTTTCTGCCTACATTTTTTTAAATTGTCATTTGCAGAGAATTTTTTAAATGAAGTCCAGATCAATAATCACTTCCTTCATGGTTTGTGCCTTTGTTGTTGCATTTAAAAAGTCATCAACAGATTTAAGATAATTTAGATCATCTCCTATGTTAGCTTATAAGAGTTTTATAACTTTGCATCTTGCATTTGGGTAGGACTGTGTTCCATTTTGGGAGTGAATTTTTGTGAAGGGTGTGAATCTACATAGATTCCTTTTCTTTGCCTATAAATGTCTGGTTGTTCAACATGGGACATTTGGGCTGAAAATGTTGGTTTTAAGAATTTTATAAACTTTACTGCCAGCTCATTATACAGAAAAAAATGGAGCACTGCTCTTTGACCAAGGATTCTGTAAACACAGGGAATTTGAGTTCCGATGGCTCTACATCTGTAGCCACCAGCCCATGATGTGAGCTCCAGTTGTGAGCATCCTTTGGAAAATGTGGTAAGGTCAGAAACTACTTCAAGATTGCATCTTTGTGTGTTTTTCATAGGTAAGATTGGGGGTGTTGGAAATTTTGCTTTCAGCCAAGCTGAGGAAGGATGCTAAGGACATTCTTCAAATCTTCAAAGGCAGGAAGGACTTCAACTGATGATTAGTGTCTTTTGAGGCTTTTGGTTCTCAAGAAATGGAAATTTAGCCTCTCAGTGATGTGCAAGAGCAAGTTTTGTAAAAGAGTGAGAACAAATATTTAAGTAACATAGATCCAAAAAGATGACTCTATTTAGGATGTCATGTTTCTCAAAATTTCCTCAATCAATGACACAACCAAGGACTGGGGAAATGAGAACCCCTGAAAAAACCTTCTGGGTACTCTTCTTGACTCTTGCCTAAATGTAATGGAGAATCAAACCAAATATCTAGATGATTCATAGCTGCTACCACAAGACTGGGGGAGCAGATGAAAGTAGGATAAAAATACAGATTTTAGTAGAAGAAGACCAGAATTCTGTGGGCTGATACTAGAAGATGGTGCCTTTTAACTAACAAGTATTTTTGTACTGAACCTCAAAGACGAGACTTATTCTTTCGATTAGCGAAAGGCATAGCATATCTTATCATCGAAAAATATGGGCCATGAATGCCTGTGCCTGTGCCTAAAATGTGGGTTTCATGGTCAACATTTAGATCTTCTTTAGACCATATCAATATGTGGTCAGCAAAGTTTTGCTCTTTGTGGTTCATTGTCTTTGGAGAAAGTGTTCTAGCCTAGCCTACCAGTCCTTCCTTTTCTCTTGAAAGAAGTCAACCCCATGGGGATTAAAAAAAAAAGAAAATTAAAAAAAGAAAGTAGAGTAAGGGTAGCAAGCTGACCCCAACTCAACATCAATTCTCTGGAGAGATAGTCTACACAGAGACAGTCTACATATTGGTCAGAATTCATTTGTTGCCAGTAATAGAGACTGACTCTGGTTACTTATTAAAATATGATGCCTTGAAGAATTATTAGAAACCTAAAGAAAAGACTATAAACACAGAGTTAACGCAACCTTAGGACTTTAAGAAAAGGAACACTTTTCTGAAAGAACAAGCTTGTCCCAGTACTCCAGACAGAACAGGTAAAACCCAGGTACTTTTGAGCACTTTAAATTTCTGATCAATATTCTAGTTCTAAAGGGTGGAAATATGATTGGCCCATCTTAGATTATGTGGTTTTACCTAATCAAGGGCAGTGTAGGGGCCCATTTACCATCTCACCAAGCTACACTCCAAAGGGAAGATGCCTTTTCAGAAGGAAGTTGGAATGACAGTAGAAAGATGAACAAATAATGGACAGCTGAAAAAGATAACATTGAGAGCACAAAAAATTCCTGCTGCAGTTTTTTTTTTTTGATGACTCAATAATACTGTCTTTCTAGGATTCCCTGAGCATCACCCCTACCCCCATGCTTCTAGCAAGTTCCTACTTAAGCTGCCTTGCATTGGTCTGTGTTACTTTCTATCAAAAGATTCTTAACTAAGACACTATTCATCCATTTCTTCCAAGAAATGAACTCAGCTTTGACCCTTACTTGAAACAGACCTAAGTGTGGATTGGGGAGCCCATAAGAAATTAATCTGATCTTCTGACCTGGAAGATCAGAACTAGTGTGTACCCAATGTGTGTATGTGTGTGTGTGCGCGCATGTGTGTGTGTGTGTGTAGGCCTAGGTTCAGTGTCCCAGTCTATTCATTTCCATTCACCAAGACTCTCTCATCACCCAGCCCTGCCCTCTTCTCCTGCTTCTGAGCAGATAATAGAACAATTTTTACATACAATATGGGGTATGAGTTGGAAATGCTCTCACAGAAAGTCAAACAAAGTCAATGGCACCATGGTAACAGTGAGGACATGTGCTCAGTTACCTTGAATCCCAGAGAAGAGAGTCTGCTTATTGAATCCCCTGACTCCCTGGCCAGTCAAAGACAAACATCTAAGGGCAGGATATTCTGCATTCCATCTTCCTTGGAGAAAGGAAAGGAATTTCTATTTAAGTGAGTGAATGACCAAAACAGCTCTGGACATGAAAGGAGAGGATTCTCTAATGGCTTAGCATCCCTTTCCATAAAAATGCTCTTGCATGAAGGAATTGTATTCCTGTAACAATAGCAACATGAGTAATAATAGCTCAGTGCTGCTTGCACTGCATTAAGTACCTCAGACTATTCTCTTCCCTTGATGGGGTAGTCATTGATGTCCACCTTGACTGAACCTCTCTTTGGGCACTGGGCATTTTCTTTGTGCTGTCTAGTTAATCATCTCATCTCCATATACATTAGCTGGACTGGTATTAGAACTCTGGAATGGAGAATCATGTACAGAACAGAAATAAGATATGTGCCTGCTCTTCAGGAGCTTAAAGATGAGAAGAAAGGGCACACACACAGAGAAAAGCTAATAGTTGAACCCCAATGTGCTATGGGTTATCATCGGTGCATTTTCCACCCTACAGTAATAGAGCCAGATACAAATGAGATGTTTCCTCTGGAGTGGAGAAGAACAGGGAATAAAAGAGCACTGAGCTGTACCTGAGGCTTGAGAAGGAGTTTGCAAGGTGAGTGCAATAGTTCTTATCTCCCCTGATCTCTCTTGGGGATTTAAGGCATTTAATGAAAAGTTAAATTTCCCTTATGCTACCAATCTCAGGTGAGGTGGCAGGACTGCAACCAGTAAGTGCTCAATACGTGTCTCTTGGGTTGCTTCAGAGAACATCAGGTCTCCACGTCAGACTCATCTCTTGGTTGTTTTAAAAATAAAATTCAAGTTGTGTTTTGCTGTGAAAGGTATAGACTGGCATGTTTAAGATGAAGTGTAAATCAGTCTAAGTTTGAACTGTGTGAAAGACTCTGAGATCCCTTCTTTTTTGGGAAGAGGAAAAAGAGGAGGATATATATAGACTGATGCAATTAATGATGGCATTTTCTTAAGTGAGGTTAAGTTTACAATATTATCATCTTCCCTGCTCAGTCTCTGGGAGTGTAGGATTTCAAGACCCTGCTTTGCCAGGCATGCCAACCTCCCGACCTCAACTCCTGCCACTTTTCTCCTGCTCTCCACGTAGCCACACAGATCTTCCAGATACTCCACATGTACAGATAAGCATTCCCTGTCTGGATCTGCTAATGTAGTCTGCCATGTCTCAGAAAAGCAAAGTAACATGGATGGCAACAGGAAGCCATTGTTGTGTCTTATTAGCTGAGTGGTCTTCGACAACAGCACCCTTGGGTGGAGTTCAGTCCCCATCAGATAAATAGGGAGACCAGGTCCTGCCCTCATGTGTCACAGAATGATGAAGTCAAAGAACCGAGACACTGAGTCTGAGTGTTGTAGAGGTCCTTTCTACCTGTGGGACCATTTATTCATTTATCATTTAATAATTTATATATATATATTTCACATCTTTGTATTCCCCGGGGTTCACCCACCACCTCCCCTCCCTGACCACTCCCATCCATTTCCCCCCTTCCCAGTTGTGTACCTTAGTTTGGTTGTTAGCTTGTTTTGACTTTTCTTCCTGGCCTTTTGTTTGTTTTTCCTATATCCCATACACTATGGTTTCTGTCTTTTTCTTTCTGACTTGTTTCTGCTAATATGATGCTTTGTAGGTACATCCATGTTATCTCAACTTCATCAAATTTGTCATTTTTAATTGACGAGTAATATTCCATTGTGTATATATACCACATTGTTTTCATCCATTCGTCTGTTTTGGAGACATTAGGGTTTTTCCTTGCAATTATGAATAGTGTTGCAATAATCATTCAAGTTCAGGTGTCCCTTTGTATAAATATTGAAGTCTCTTTTGGGTAGATTCCCAGAAGAGTGATTGCTCAGTCAAATGGTAGTTCCATTTTCATTATTTTAAGGGTCCTTGACACTGTTTTCCATAGTGACTGGATCAGTTTACATCCCCACCAGCAGTGTAAGAGTGTTCCTTTCTCTTCTCATCCATGCCAACACTTGTTGTTACCTGTTTTTGATTGTTGTGTGTGTGTGTGTGTGATGTGGGCCATTCTTACTGGTGTAAGGTGGTATCTCATTGTGACTTTGATTTGCATTTCCCTGACTACTAATGATGCTGAGCATTTTTTTCATGGAGAAGTGTCTTTTTAGTTCTCCCCATTCTTTGACTGGATTTCTTGCTTTGTTTTTGCTAAGTTGTGTGAGTTCCTTGTGGATCTTTGTTATCAAAGTCATCACTTTTGTGGATGGCAAAACTTTTTTGTTTTGGTTATTGTCTCTTTTTCTGTACAGAAGCTTTTTAGTTTGATGTAGTCCTAGCTGCTTATGTTCTCCTTTTTTTTTTTTTTTTTTTTTGCAAACTGTAGATGTGTCCAGAAATGGATTTCTGAAGTGTAATTCATCGGGGGGTTGCCCAAGTTTTCCTTATGTATTTTATGGTTTCAGGTCTTATATCCAAGTCCTTTATCCATTTTGAGTTGGTTTTTATACATGGTATGAGTGAGTTATCTTGGTTCATTTTGGGTCACATATTTAAAGGATCAGGACTCTACATTTTCTTTTTGAGGAGGCAAAAACAAATTTATTTATTAAAGGACAAGAGTCACTGAGGGATATAAGGAACCCCCTTGATAATATTACCAACCAGTCTAGTCTCTAGCCCAAAAGGCTACATGTGGCCTTCAGTCATGTGCTTCCTCAAAATGGCGGCTGTCCCACCTTCAGTCTAGATGAAGGAACCAAGATGGTATCATCACTCCTTCTTCCAAAGCAAGAGATTCAAATCCAACAAAGAACCCAGGATGGCATCACCAATTCTTCTCCAAAAGGCACGGCTCTGACATTCTCTCAGCTTTAACTCTAAAGTCTCCCCAAATCAGCAAGACTCACTCAATATAACAGCAGCAACCACTTTAGACTTTTAATGAAAACAACAACACAGCAAATTCTCTTCAGTTCTCCAGATGACTTCCAAATTTCTCAGTTTCAAAGATAAGCCAAGTTCTCAAGTAACAAATTTTCAATTCAGCTTACACAAATTACAAGTTTCTCCAAAATGCTTCCCCAGGCTCCTCATGGCCCAGGTGAGGGCCTGGACCCTGTCTGCTCCCACACCTGGCAATTTGCAGCTCCTGCTACTCTATACCTTCTCTCCAGCACTCTACATTTTTAAATGATTCTAATGCTGCCTTATGTGAAATCATTAGTAATGTTAACAAGACTCTTGGGAACTAAAACAAAGATCTGTAAAACTCCAACAGTGGAGCTTGAGAAGAGTGATTTGAGAAGAGTCAAAAAAAAAAAAGGTTGGATCTATACCTGGATCTTAACCTGGGCTGGTATTTCTCTGAGAAACTCCTAACATTGACCTAGAACTGAAAATCGCATAGGGTGCAGATATAAATGTGGAGATAGGCATTGAGTTTTGGAAGGAATAGACTCTCAGCAGATTTCCAAGGAAGTCTGTTACCCAGTGTCAAAGAGTCATTGGTGAGAGTTTGAAAGCATGGACGTCACTGGGTGGGAGCTGGGAAGCACAGCCACTGTGGGGTGGGAAGGAGGTGGCTTAGGAAGGCCAGCCAGGAGGAGCATTCATCAAGCTGGCATTACCATCATGTCATCTGGAGTTAAACTGGCCCCTTAACCACCTGCTTCATGCTTTATTCCTTGGCCCATTGTTTCTGGGGTGTAACGACCCCAGTTGGTGGGTTTATTTAAGAACCTGCACCTTCCACCAAGTTGTCTGGGGACTGCCTGCCCTAGGATGGCCTTACGTGGGTATTTCCCTAGGCAGAGACCCAAAAGAACAAATGGGTGCCTCTTGCCACCCCATGACTTGCTCTGCCTTGTATTCTCTGGAGCAAGTCAGCAGACCTTACTATATTCAAGAGAAGGAGGAATAGATTCCACCTTTTGATGAAACGAGACATAAAACCACTTTTCAAGGGAAGGACTGTGGCCAGCAGGTCCTTTGCCTAGTTTATCAGCCACTTTTGGTCACTTTCGTGAATGTGAATTCTTGACCTTATGTTACCACCTTTGGCCAAAAAACCAGCTTCAGGTGGGGGAGGATGTATGGAAGCAGAGCTCCAGAGAAAAGAGAGACCTAGCCAGATCCCTCATCACATACAGATCATCTTAATGATGAGGCTGATAAAAGCATCAGTTTCTCAAAGCCTTTGTGATGAAAGGCCAATTTTGGTTCTTGCTCCTTTCTTGGTTTTATTTCTAATCAAATAGGACTCATCATGTGAACCCGACAACATGAAAGGTTTTAATAACCTATCAAATGAAATGAGGCCCCGATCCCAATAACACATCAAATCACTGTAGAAGTTTCTAAATGCACACTCTTACTTTCTGCTCTTATCCTGTTGCAGGCTGGTAACAGTTAGAGAGTGATATCAGACCTTGAGTAGCATTTCTCTGCAGCCAGTGTTCTGTTACATCTTCACCATGTTTCAAGAGGTAGAAAACTGTGACTTAACAACTCAAATGTCCCAAAACTGACAAAGGGATCAGAAAGTTGTGATATATTTACACAATGGAATATTATTCAGCAATCAAAAAAGAAACATATGTCATTTGCAGCAACATGGATGGAACTAAAAGGAATCATGCTAATGGAAATAAGCAAGAAAGAAAAAGAGAAATAGCTGAAGTTCTCACTTATATGTGGTATATAGGAAAACAAACAAACGAAAGACAAGAAAAATTTAAAAATGACAAACTGACAGAACTAAAGCATAAAGCAAGAGAGAGTGAGGGAGGGTGAAATCAGGGGAGGAATGAGCACAAAAGATTAAGATGATGGCTCAAGAGTGGCAAGGTGGTGGGAGAAACTTGTACAAAATGATGCAAAATATATATACATATATATGTAATCAATTAAAACATAAACCTCCAAAAAAGAAGAAAGAAAACTGAAGCTTAGTGATGCATTTGAATCAGATAAGAAAACTGAGGTCTAGGAAGGTGAAGGACTTTCAGGGAATCACATGGGGCTCGGCCAGGAGCAGGACCCAAGGCACGATCACCCTGTCCAATATTCTACCCATTCTAACCACATCACTGCAATTCCCTCATTGCAAGTTAATAATAATAATAGTAATAGTAGTGTAATAATAATAATAATAAAAGCAAATCTGCTTAAAGAAATTAGTTTTCTCTTCACATCCCAAGTCCAAAACTTAACCTGAGTTACTGAGGTTAAGGGAAGTTTATCCTGAACTTCAGGGATTTATGCATTATTTACATAATCATTCCCCCAGCACCCCCCGCTCAGGTGCAGAGAAACTAATTCAAAACGCAGTTACACGGTGTTTCATATTTTAACATTTAATGGGCTCTTTATCACTTTCCTACTTGTGTACGGGTCCTGGGGTGTGATCAGGAGGTTCTCCTGGGCGCTTCGCCTAGGAAACTCGCCAAGGCCGCAGAACACAGCCCAGCTTCACACCACCTGTGGCTGTCTTCTCCTTGGTCAATGCCAGTGAAGTCAGAGAACAGAAACTGGGGAGGCCAGAGGAGTGGTAGGCCCCTGACTTGGAGAGGCCTCACCCCCATTTCTGTTCTCTGGGACTGTGAAATAGAGGCAAAGCTGAGAATCACCAGTTGCTGCCTCCCTACATGTGCTTAAGAAGAGCGCCCCCCTCCAGCCCACCCTTCCTGATCCAGGCCAACATCCTTCCCATCTGTGTGCCAGGACCTGGAAATCAAATTCTTTGCTCATAGAAGAGGCATCGTTTCCCCAGATGGACTCAACTCTTGGGCCTGGGACCCGTGCTGCTTCTGAACTGAGGGGACCCTTCATCCTTAGCTTAACAAACCTGTAATCCCAGTCTGTTCTGTAAGACAAAATAGCGGGGCCCATAAACAGCACCCTAAGTCCTGATGCCTGAACTGGGGCAATTTCAGGACTGGTAGTTGGACATCGAGGCATTGAAGCTAGTAGCAGGCCCACCCTTGGCACGGAGAGTCTAGGAAATGAGCCTCGGCGCTTGGAAATCTAAAATGCCAGGGCTGGTTCCTTAAGCATCCATCCAGGGTTTGCTAACAATACTCATCATTTTACATATTTCCTTTGAACAAAACCTAGCTAAAATAAAAAAGAAGGAGAAGAAGAAAAGGCTAAGGAAGCCACTGAGGCATTCCAGCCTTTCATTTCTAAATGGAGACGCCGAGTTTTACGAAGTCTGGAGTAGACACTAGGTCTGTTTATATTGGCAGAGACCTCCCACGCTTTGGAGAGCTGGCATTGCCACTTCCTGTTCCCACACATTCTCTCTGCTTGGAACACTCTTCCTTCAGATGCTCAAGTGGCTGAATCCTTTGTGGCACTGAGACCTTTTGATCTAATGTCACCTTCAAGTGGTTTCCCTGCCTTCCTTTTATAAAACGACTACTTTCCCTCCCTACAAACACGTGCCCCCACGTTTTCCCATCTCTCCACATCATGAGCAACTAAACCATCATGCTTATTGTCTTTTTCTCCCAACAGAATGTAGGGTCATACCATCAGGGACCTTTTCTCATCTACCATCTTACCCCTAGGTCCTTGCACACAGCCTGTCACATATTAGGTTCTTCATTAATCTTCAAGTAAATGAATATCCATCTTCATTTTGTTTATCAAAGCTGAAAGCATTCACAATAACAGCAGTTTCCTCCCATTTTCAGTGGTGTTTGTACTGAAATTTGCCCTGACAATACCTGTCACGTGTCTTTGTGAAGGAATCTGCATGCATCCCTATCACCAAGATGCTCACTGCAAAACTACTCTGGCAACATCCCATCTGCTAAGCATGAGGACCATAGAAAAAAAGCATCCAGATCCACTTGGCCTTGGTTTCCTGGGTAACCAAGGTTGTGCGCTTAGACAGACATGACCAAGCAGGACTCTCTCAGGGGAGGTGAACATTGAAACTCAGGCACCAGCTTCATGCTTTTTACTCTCGCAAGCAGCCATTGCCCAACACTGACAACCATCTCAATGGTTTGATCTCTGGGGCCAGATAAAAACTCTCAGTGGACAAGGTGCTCGCATGTTTACATGCAAGCTCAGAAATGCTGGTCTTTGGCCTGTGCAAGATGTATCTGCACCTTTATTCACATTTTGTTGTACGCGCACTGTGAGATCAGAGGAAAATTGAATAGCACATTCTTCTATTCATGGACACAAAGTCATGCCTAATATGCTATTCTAAATACATGCCTTTGCATTGTGCCTTTCTCTTTGCTTAAGAGAAAGAGGGCCATGAACATGATTTCCTCTACTCTTTCGTGTCACCAAAGTCTCAGGTTCCAGGGAATACAGAGTGTTGTGAGCAATAAAACTTTCATAGATGCAAGAATAACATTAGTTATGTTTTAATTGACTGGCATGGTATTTTTCTTAATTAGTTTCTGTGTTTGAAAATCAGGTGTGTCTCATAGAGATTCAGATCTCCAGGTTTTCTTTAAGTATTGCAATCTGGCGGCAGCACAATCTGTCATAGGTTGGTTTCTCTGGAAGACAGTCACTAAGGAAAGAGCAAGGGTATAGGCAGTTTATGTAGTCCCAGAAATCAATAGTAAGAAAGCAAGAAGATGAAACAATCAAGGAAGAAAAGATGATATAAAGGTAAATTACTACTGGGAGTAACAGACTTGACTGCACGAAAATTTATAGGAATTGGGTAGAATTTTCTGTAGAATTAATAGCCTAAAGGATGAGAGGTTGTGATTTTTATCAGTGCCCATCTCACATGCAGACATTAACTTCCTATACTATGTTAACTTTGCAAACCAAGCCAGGTTTGCTCAAAGGCTAGTTGAATTCCATGACAAGAGAAAAAACTGAAGTTAAAAAGAAAAATGCATCTAGCATATGTATTTTTTTATAAATACAAATCTAAGGTAAAAAGCTGTCCCTACCAAGTGGGTCAGGATTGCCCACCACAGTAACAACAAAAGTCAAAAGCAGAACGTGTAAGTGTGAGAGCACCAAAAAGAATGTTACAGTCCACCTCTTTAACCTATCAGCTGCATTAATTAACAACTACAGTTACTTCTAGCATGTGATATTTCTTATCGAATAATGTTGGCTGTAGATAAAATGCTTTTTAAGTTTTTCATTTGGCATTTACTATTTTAATGACTTATTTCATGCGTCAGAGTTGTACAGTTAAGTATATCCATCCAACTTGTCTGACTGAGATTTGGTACATCTATGGACCAGCTGAACTTGGATTATTCTTTTATCTTTTCTCCCGATCGTTTAGTCTAATCAAGGGTCATGATAATGTTTCGATTCTTCTGATGTCATTGTTATCTCTGATTGTGTAAAACAGGCCTAGTAAACTCTGTCCTCTCTTAAAATGTACTCTAATAATTTTTCACAATTTTTTAGGGAAAAATTAAAAGACTGTTTATTGACTAAATGAAAAAAGATGTCACTGTTGTGATATTTTGGGGTCCTTCTTTTAAGAGGAACCTGTCTTCCTTTAACAAATAGGCCCTGAATCTGAAAACTGATGCATGCCTAAAAACTAAATGAGGAATTACCATCTTCTTCTATTGCTGTGACTAATGTCAGCCTCTGCTCATCAATTCTCAATTATTTTCCATTATATAAGTCAAGCAACACCCCAAGCAGCTTACCAGCTATTTTACCCCAAAGACCGTCATCATCTATTAGTCACTCTGATAGACACCTGTGAGTCAGAGAACTCTGGTTGTCATGCTAGTTTTGCTGCCAACTGTGGTCATTATGACCACGTTTCCTTTGATGCAAAGAATTACTGGTTGGCTTCTCAGTTTCTAGAGCTTAGTTCCACCATGTGTCTCCCATGTCAATCCTGTCTTGCAGTGGTCAACCTCTATTGAGTTTCACCCTCATGCTGTTGCCCTCTTAGCAGTCTAACTCTAACTCTTTTCCAGTGAAAGTCACAGCATATGAGCCCTCTCAGGCAAATAGTGAGATCAGTGTACTTTTTCCCAACATTTTTACTTCTCTTAGCTTATTACTCATTTAGCAATACTCCGCCATATCTGGCTCTTTTATTACTTTTCATCATCATACCTAAGCTTCAAGAAGCCACTCCAGAAGCTTCAGAGGACCACCTCTGGGTGTCTTTACCTGAATTTTAAGTCTTACATCACAAGAAAGTAACCCTACATTATTAAATTCATCCTTATCCAATGTTCTATCCTGCTTCAACTAGTCTACCTCCATTAAGATCTTCTTTCCCACATATGTCTCAAGTTCCTGCTGATATTTACTAGCCAGATCCTAAATTCTTTTCATGAATAAGATTTTTATTCTCTGGTAAGGGACAGGATTGCCTTGTTTCACCTATGTGAGATCTATTGTTGATCTAGTTATTGGCATGTAAGCAATGTTTGGAGTGAAGCATTATTTGAAGAAGCATTCGTCTGAAGAAAGGTGTCTTGAGAAAAGACTCTTTTGAAAAAGATCAAAAGGGTTGCATCAAGGAAATCTAAGGGTAGTGCCCTATAGACACAACCACTCAAATATCCCAGGTCTATGTCTCAGGGTCACACTCCTTCCATAACATGGTCCTGATTTTAGGACAAGAGATTTGTTACAGTCATATATCTCTCTCCACCCTTGGGAGATGAGTCATTTTAAAACTGCTAAAGAGACTTTCTATGTTTTATAATATGATCAAATTATCTTAAAGGCAATGAGCATTCAGGTGTCCTTAGCTGTTGGAAAGCATACAGAATGTGTTCTAGAATTATTCATTATAAAGATAAAAGGCTGAAGCATCTAACCATGGGCTCTCATTCCCCTTTTTTCTAGGGTTACCCTGGGGTATTAACTCACCCTCATTTTAACTTCATGTATATGCACATTAGCACATACCATAACTTTAGAAAAGATCTTGAGGCAGAAGGATGGCATGTTGTCATCCCCAAATAACTAAGAAATTGCATGGATCTGTGTCCTGTAACTAAAATAAGAACTGGCCAAGAGGTTATAATATGGCATTTTCATCTGTTTAAAGGTGTATTCTGATTTCTAACTTTTTTTGGTAGTAATAGCTATCTGGAAATAAGGAGTGAGCATGTACTCTAGAAATCAGCATGGTCTCCACCTGCCAGCTTCACCAATTTAGGAAAACTTACCTTGCTTCTAACGTAGGCATTAGATTTTTAAGAGTCTCATGCTTTACCGACTGAGCTAGCTGGGTGCATGGCATTAGATTTTTAAACCCTGAATTGGGTTAAGCAGGAAAACAAAATTTGGAAGGAATAAAGAAATGATGTGAACCAACACCTTTATTCTATAAGTGAACAACAGATCCATTAAGATGTAATGATATGTGACATAAGAATTTCAGTAACCTGGTTTAGCTTATTTGCCTCTTTCTATACACAACCCCCTGCTAATTTCCTCATGAGAGAAAGTAAACTATTCTATGAAGTGCATAACTGTTTCTGGAAACAAATCTGTATTTACCAACCCAGGGGCTGGCTTGCCTCTGGAACAGTTGCCCCCTAGTTATCTTTACTTTGGTGTTTCATAGCTACTTCAAACTTAAAGCTATCCCCAAATGAATCATGTCTTCTGAGAAATCTACACCTGCTTCTGTTAATTCTGCATTTCTCCTTTGCCATGCTCTATTATGGGAGCCCATCTCAGAGATGAGAAACTTGTAATCTAAGCTCTCTGTCCCCCGCAGGAGGAACAAACTGGGAGCTGACCTGAAATCAGGGGACCCTAGGGGCGTAGCTCCCCGGACCCCAGGTGTAGGAGTGCTAAAGTCATGACTGCATCATTATTAAGGAAAATATGGGGGCCCTGTCCTCAGATTCTTTATTTTAATTAGATTCTCTGTAAAAAATCATTGAAATACTAGAAGGAGCTCGAGGCAAGGAGAACTAGAAAAACTAGATAAGCTTTACAGCCAAGGAATAACCTTGGGTGACTTGTAACCAACTTAGTTATCCTGATTCCCTAAAAATGATTGCTTAGGAATGTTTAGTAGTATCTAATGATAATCTATTTTCTGTTAAGATATTGATTTCTGTCTTTCATGATATTACCCTCACGCGCTCAATGATATTGCCCTCACGTGCTCAATAATAATTGCCCTCACGCGCTCATTCCTCTCTCACTGAGATAATGCACTCACGTACTCGCAAGATGCCCCTCCTCATGGAATGTTAAAGTAGCTCGTTTAAACAATATAAAAAGCGGCCTGAAAACCTAAATAAAGCAGCAAATTTCATTGCTCACTAAATTCGTGTCTGTGATCATCATTTGCCTGCCTGAGTTTTTCCTGTCTACCTAAAGCCTGCACTTAGCGGTCTTTCTTGCACGGCCGGTCCGTGGCACCCTATCACATATTTTGGATTTGATGTTATCCTTCATCATCCTTCATTCTAACCACTGCAAACTTGTGATCTCTGGTCTCTTTGCATTTACTTCCTCTTCCCCTAGTCCACCTCCCATCATTCTGCCAGAGTGATATCATTTAAATGGAAAATGGCAAACGCATCAATAGGTGTATGAAAAGATGTTCAACATCACCAACCATCAGGAAAATACAAATCAAAACCAGAAGGATATTACACTTGACACCTGACAGAATGGCTAGTATCAAAAATACAAGAAGGAACAAGTGCTGGTGAAGGTATGGAAAAAGGGAAGCCTTGTGCAGAAGGTAAACTGATGCATCTTTTATGAAAAACAGAATGAAGTGTCTTCAAACCTTAAAAATAGAACTAGCATAAGAGCCAGTGATTCCCCTTCTGGGTATTTATGCAAAGAAAATGAAACCTTAGGTTGAAAAGATACCTGCACTTCAATATACACTTCATTCCATAAGATATGGAAATAACCAAAGAGTCCACTGAAGGATGACTAGATAAAGGAGAGATATATAGACAGGCAGACAGATTGATCTTGGGATACTCTTCAGTCATAAGAAGAAATGAAATATTGCCATTTATGACAACATGAGGGTAACATGAAGACATCAAGTGTAGTCATCAAGCAGAGGAAAACAAATACTGCACGATCTACATGTACATGGAATATGAAACAAAACAACAACCAAGCTCACAGATACAACTATGGGATCAGTGGTTGCCAAAGGCTGGGGGGTGGGGTGGGGAGTGGGAGAACTGAATGTAGGGGCCAAAGGTGCAAACTTTCATTTATAAAATAAATATCCCCTGGGGATAAAATTATAGGCTGGTGACTATAGTTAATATAGTATTGTGCATTTGTGATTTTTTGACAGAAGAGCATTTACTCATAAAAGGTTATAAATGTAGAAATTCATAGAGAAAGAATAATATAAAAATAGTTACTAGGGCCTGGGGGAAAAGGGATCACGGGGAGTCAGTGTTCTAAGGTGTTAAATAGTTTCAGTTTGGAATGATGATGTATATTTCAAAGAATAGATACAAAAAGATGGTAGCTGTATATGAGGATGGGTGTTAACCAGACAAATTGAGATAATCATTTTGCAATATATACTAATACTGAATAATTACATTCTGCACCTGAAACTAACACAATATTACATGTCAATTATTCCTCAATTAAAAAGTAGTTAAAAAAATAAAAATGAGGAAAATCCAAAGACTCACTACCACACATAGTATAAAATTATTTGTCCATTTAGCAGTAGCAACAGCAAATCTATCCCAAGCTCCTACCTATTCTCTTATAAGGTGATATGTATACAGTAGGATAAGCAACCCCACCCTGTCACCATGACCTTGTAGTTTCAATGCTACCGAATATTCAATGCTTTAGCTGCCAGAGTGTAGTCTGCAAATCCAGCCCTGTTTGAATCCCTGCTCCCTTTCCAAAATTATTTCTTGGGTGCTTCTACTTCTGAAAATGATGCCAGTCATTTTGACTTGCTGTACCCTAAAGGAGCAAACCACATGAGGGACTGTTTTAATAGTTTTTGCCAGCATGTACCACAATGACAGGAACGTACTAGAAACTCGGCACAAGATTCTCTGAACGAACAAATGAACTCTGGACAACCACAGAGACTGGGACGAGGCATCCAGCACAGAAAATTGAATGAGGCTCTCGTTCTCAGCATGTACCCTGGGTGTCTGGTTTGCCTCACCTAATTCGGGTCCTGGACAGCCATGAGGAGCCAGAAGCTACAGGGCCCTGGTCTGTGTGGACTGTCTGTCCATGGTGCTGAAGTCTTACTCTCCATACAGGCCTTTGTGGGCCATACGTGCTGCTGCTAAGAGCCCAAAGACCCTTATCAGACACTCAAGAGTGTACATCAGCACATCCAGGCTGCACTCCAGAATGCCCTTAGAAAAGTAGACAGAACTGGGCATAGTGGCATACACCTTTAATCCCAGGTATCTGGGAAGCTGAGGCTAGGAATCGCTTGAGTCCATGGGTTTGAGACTACCCCAGTCTCAAAAAATACCCAGGAATGGTGGCACATGCCTGTAATCCCAGCTACCTGGGAGGCTGAGGCTGGGGATCACTTGAGTCCGTGGGTTCGGGACTATCCCAGGCAACATAGCGAGACCTAGTCCCTAAAAAAAAAAAAAAAAAAAAAAAAAAAAAAAAAAAAAAAAAAAAAAAAAAAAAGAAAAAAAAGAAAAACAGACAGAATATGCTTCTGTCATTTTGATTTCAGAAAAACAAGAGTTGTATGGTCTCAGGTGCCTGAGGAATCTTGGAAATACCTACTCCCAACTCTGTGACGCCATTAGAGAAAAGTGCTGTACAAATTGTGCCTATCGATAATATAGGAGGATTTTCCAATGTTTCTGGAGTAAATTTCAATCACGAGAGCTTGCAACTATTCAAAGGAGTTTAGGTGGCGTCTGTTCAACTCACCTAGACTCCCTACTTAATCAACACCTACGGAAACAGTCTGACCAGTACACTCACGTTGCCAAAATCTGCACCAGCAAAACTTTTTCCAATTATTTTAATTGTCCCCCAAACCTGAGTTAAAGAGAGAAATGTAGGTTGCCTATGATGGCCTGCATCAAGCAGAGGTTTGGACTTTGTTAGCTGCTATTTTGGGGGTTGTGATTCTCTGAATAAATGGAATAAATGTGCAATGGTTCATTGGTTTTGATCACTCTTTCAAATTGTCTTGCAATATATATACAGACTTGGAGTGGTAGATAATATGTTCATACAGTAGGTGCACAAATTCCTAAAGTAACGGACATTGAAGATGAGACTCACCTACTCTGCCTTCTGAATCTAACAAAGAAGCTGAGGTTAGTGTCGAGTATAAAACTGAAGGTCATCCAATAGGCAATCTAGAATGAGGATTACAGGGTTACAGTCTTCCAGCCACCAAAGAATGTCCTCTTCCCCATCAGAACACTGGGAAAGGCACCTGGACCTTATCATTATTAGTGAGAGTAAGTAAAGGAAAAGAGGAACATTACATAGCATCAGTAATAATCATGTTGACTAGGTAGCAGGCAATATGCTTTAAACAGTGACTCTAGGAATTATTAGTATTTTCAGTATTGGACTTTGTGGTTGTGATTGCTGTCATGACCATTGTCACCATCACCATCACCATCGCCATCCCTTTATGGTGAGGAAATTAAGACTTAGGTGTAGTGCCTTCCCCTAGGTAACATTGGGGGAACAATTAAAATTGAATTGAACACGATTGTATCTAGATTTGACTCCAAAATATTTGCCCCTTCGCCACTGCACCACTGGGTTGCCTTCTTATTTTCTCCTCCTTGAGCTTGTTACCTCTGAAAATATTTGGTTTTTGTTCATCTTCATGAAATTCACTAAGTCTCTGGTGATGATGGTGTTTGACATATCTAACCAGATGCAGCAGAGTAGGTTGATGCATGAGGTAAATCACAAAATGGAGAGTGAACTTAATGGGCAAGTTGGATGTCTTATTCTATGTCATTATACAAATCCAGTTGAATTCAAGTGACTAGAGCTTGTGTTGTGATCTGTCGCCATGCCTGGCTTCATAATGTCTGTTATTATTATGGTTGTTATTACTAAGAAAAGCAACACATATATCGAGTGGCTATGGAATGTCAGATTTCTAGCTCTAATGTCAAATCACCCTCAAAAGAACCTTGCATTCCTAGTACTGTGTAATACCACTTTATGAGTGAAGAAATCAAGGTTCGGAGGATTTAGATCACTCGTCCACTTTTTCTGTGTCATCTTGGCTGACTTTGATGTTTCCAGGACTCAGCCTCCTTCAAAGGACAAGCCACTTCCCAGTGGGGCAGAGACCCACATTTCGCTAATCCTGCCAGGGCAGCAAGTGCTTGGCTTAGTTCATTTTATTTCTGTTCCCATGTACTTTAGAGTGTATTGTGATAGCTGCAAGCAGAACGGGCTGCCTCCCACATTGCCAAGCATCTCTCATTATGCCACTGTCGAGCGTGTGTTCATGTTGTTCTCTTGTCCCGGAAAGCCCTCCTTTCATCTCCAAATAACTCAGATCTCAATAACCATGGCTCACATGGCCTCTCCTTCCCTGTGGTTATCCCTGACTTCTGTCCCAGACGAATCATCTCTTCTTCTTAACTCCCGAAGTATCTCATCTAAAATACACCTTATGTCATTTGCTCATTAATTCAGCCAGAGAGCAAGGGAGGTGCCACTCCCCACCATACAGTGTATTTTTAAAATAGGACTGGTTAAATGAGCATCTATTTGCTACACCTACTTTTCATTCTGTTCTCCATTTTCATCCCACTTCCATCTTAACATGTGTTAAATCCTTTGAAGACAAAAACCATACCTCATTTGTTTTCATTTCGTACCTCCAAATGCCTAGGAGAAATCTTTAGGTACAGAAGATACAATAACAAGCACACATTCAGTGAAATATTCAATAGTTTTAGGAAAAATATGTAATTTGAAAAAAAAGTGTTGCTTCATTTTACAATTTACATAAATTACTAAATGGTTATTTCTCATTACAATTGATCTAATCACATACAGAGTAATCCAGTGAGGTCATTGGAAAAAAAGGGGGGGGAGCAAAGAAAGAAGTGCAATATCTGATTTCATCTGCTATTGGCTTCTTTCAAAAGCTTTTGCCTTGTTCATTTAAATGACCTGCGCCAAACCTCCTGGTAAACAAATGGGTGCATAAACTAATTGGTGCAAATGGAAATTTTGCACAATAGAAGTGGACCTTATGAATGGTTGAGGGAGTCCCAGGCACACCGCTGGGGACCACCAGTGCCCACTGCCGCCCTGCCCACCAAGGGAGTCACTAGCTGACCCTGTTCCTGACTTGACTTCAATTCCTCGAGCCCTGGACACCTGGCTCTAGGAGGAGGCTCTTCCTTGAGA
Organism: Uropsilus gracilis; assembly: GCA_004024945.1. NCBI lineage: Eukaryota > Metazoa > Chordata > Mammalia > Eulipotyphla > Talpidae > Uropsilus > Uropsilus gracilis. The sequence continues at coordinate 4,698 of PVHY01005417.1, read as the reverse complement.
GCACGTGGTTCTTTGGCACCAGGCAGCCACTTCCCCTTGGCTGGTGACTTCACTCTGCCATCTGCGAGTGCACCGCCTGCAACTCAAATCTCTGAAACTCAGTGGGGCGAAGTTTTTGTTTTTGCAATCGTTGTTGAGCTGCTGCTTCTTTTTTTTTTTTTTTTTTTTTTGGTTGTGGTAAATAATCACAGGACATCAACACCAAAAGGGCCAGGTGCTCCTGGAGCAGCTTGTTGAAACTCTTAGGGAAATATCTGGAGGCATTCTGGGTGTGGACCCCATTGCCTACTTTCCTGCCCCCTGGAATCTGCAGTACCAGGAGAAAGCCTGACTATCATCTATGCACAAGATGAAAAGCTAGTTTACCGCCAAACCTACTTTGCAAAATTCTGTCCTTTCTGCCACAATTGGCACTGGTGGCTGTGTGTGTGTGTAAAAGGGAGGGGGTGCAGCCAGGCAGGTCTTAGATGACTAGGTGCATCTGAAAGCCTCTGCATTCACTAAACTAAAACTCCCAGTGGACAGAGATAAGAGCATCAGCTCAGAGGAGAAGGCAGGACTTTTCTGACACAAAAGAACTCTTCTAAAGAGTTTGATTTCAGTGTAACATGTTTTGCTTAAATGGTACATTCCCCCCACCACCACCACTCCCGACCTTGTGAGAGCTTGAAAATCTGCAGTCAAATGCTCTGGTCCTGGCTATACAGGTGATACAGTGGTGGGAGAACTATAGTGTATACAGAGATGTAAGAAAATATATATATACATATATATTTGTGTATACATATATATATAATTGTGGTTTTGATTTGTATTTCCCTGATGAGAGGTGATGCTGAGCATTTTTTCATATTCTTGTTGGCCATTTGTATTTCTTCTTTGGAAAAGATCTCACTTATATGTGGGTTATAGGGAAAACAAACAAAAGGACAAGAAAACGTTAAAACTAACAAACTGCAGTAAAACATACAGCAAGGGAAGGGGAGGGAGGGAGGGAGGGAAAAATCAGGGGAGGGATGAATGCAAGGGATTAAGATGATGGTTCATAGGTGACATGATGGTGGAAGAACTTTGGGTATACAACGCTGCAAGAAAAATGCATACATATAATCAAAATAATAAAAAGAACAAGGAAAAAAGAATATATATAATCAATTAATCAATCAAGAAAAGAGTTTGAGCTTCAATAGGCCAAAAAAATTTTTTCAAAGACTAATCAGCAGTTTCGTGATTTTTTTATCTACCAATTACCTAGCAAAATATCTAATATATAAAAATATATGATCTAATATATATCTTTACCTTAGAGAATTCTTTCCTTTTTTGACACTGAAAAGTCTGCACATAAATAAAACATCTGCAAATCTCTGGCCTGATTTCTTGTCCCCTGCAGTTACAAAGCTGCGTTGTTATGGAAATGCAGCAAGCTGGGGGGGACGTGCACTTCCTGCCTTTATTGTCATCCTCTCTGCTGTAGAATGCTATAGAAAGCTCTCCGGAGCAAGGCCACTGCGTTTAATCTCATTTCATACACTATCATTAGAGTAACGTCTTTATTCCACGTGAAGGCCTCCAAGGCCATGGTGAATGGGTTTCCATCTTGGGGAGGGTCAGCCTGTTGAATGAAGTCCCATATCAATCCCAGATGTGATCACCTCCATTTTGATGAGGCCACCACACTGCCTGCCTCCAGGTTCACAACAGTGTACTTGGGAAGAGGATGACGGGAGGGGGAATCTCCAGGGGTTTTTAGTGTGTCCTTGTATGGGAAATGTGGAAAAAATAGGACAACAGCCAGAAATGTGGCCACACTAGCTGATAACATTAGGAAATGTAAAAATGGGTGTCATAAGCGGTGAAACAAGAAGGGGGAAATGTATCTACTGTAAGAGACCCGGTGAATTAGTGAGCAGTGCCGTAGGGATCTTAAACATTAACCCAGTTTCCCTGTTATAGTAAAATAATTTCTTTGTAGAGGCACATTTTCCTTGGGAAAATCCCTGTTTTATTGTAAATGTTTCTTGACTTCGTTGTATATCTAGTCACATAAATTTCCCTCAGAGTAGCTAATAAGGGCTTAGCTTTCAATTCTATAATTTGAATCCTTGACTTAGAGGATATCCCTGTGTCTGCTTTTTTCTTTACAGGGAACTAATTTTAATTCTAACATTGGACAATTTTAAAAGGTTCCTATTCCTAACACAAGTTAAAGTGTTGCTATCTACTATTAACTAGCTGACCTCAAGTGAGTTGTTTTACTTGTCTGGGAGGAGAGGAAACTTCCCTTTATTTCTTTGGCATTTTCTATCCTTGTCTAATAATCAAATTAACATCAGAGAGATTTGTAGGAGGAAAGAGAGATGGAGAGTCTAAGCAGATATGGGTTGTGAAGCCACATGGTGAAGGAAGGCAACCTGACGCTAAGGAATGGGGCCTGAGATTGGGGCTTTGAGAAGAGAAGAACAGGAAAGGACAGAGTGAGTCACAGGATGAATAATTAAAGGCTTGCTCTGCCATAAAGGCAATTTCACTGATAGAAAGCCGATTTCTAGTAATCTTAACTGTGGTAATACTGCCAATCCTGGCAAGTTTCTTATGAAGCTCAGTTGACCTCAGCTCAAAATAATCCACAGGCTAAAGGCACAGACATCTTGAGAAGCCTTGCACCCAACATCTTGGAAAAGCTGAGTCAACAAACTCCATGGTCCTTGTTTCTTGGTCTGTAAAATGGGCATCAGAATACTGACCTCTTAGCATGGCTGTGAAGAGGAAACTATATAATGCATGGAAGTTCCTGTCCTGGTTCCTGTCCTGTCCATAGTTTAATCATTGTGGAAATTACAGAAGAGGTTACACAAAAGGCCACTTATTTTCCAGATGCTACTGAGTCAGAGAGGTTTTGGTTAGGATTCATAGAGTCAAAATAAAATCTATTCTCTGTTTTCCATGGACCACAACGAAAAACCTGGATGGAAGCTAGGAACAGCTGTCCGAGGACTCTGCAGAATTAGCAACACTTAGTAGGCAGACTGCAGAAGGAAACAAGAACCTGAGGGGTGTGTTTTCCCTCATGGACAGTTTCCTGGGATTGTTTTCCCTCTTGATTCTGCAGCCCTGGACTCAACTTCAGCCTGGATCCTAGAACTTTGCACACCAGGTACACACAGGAAAGACTTCAAGAGAAGTCACTTATTTCTGAAATCCATGGAATCCAGAAATGATAGGAGGGACATTCCTGAATTTGTACTGTTTTCCTATTTTCTTTTTTCCAGCCCCTGACAGTCCCTGGTCCCAAAACATAATTCTACAGTGGCCAGGTTCCAGCCCACAGGGATAGCAGAGCAGTGTTCCCAGGTAAAGAGCCCTGGTAGCACAGAAGAAACCTTGGAGATCAGGAGAATGGTGACAGAGAAGGGCAAATTTCTAAAGGGATTTACTAGCCAAGCTTGAGACTTAAGGGCAACAATTAACCTGGCATCTTGAGTTCAAGAAAGAGGAGGAGCTGGTGGGACAATTCCAGGCAGCAACAAGACAACTTCAAGAGCTGAAAACTGACACTGGGCCTTGGCACAGGGCCATCAGCCAATCATAGGCAGACTGATGGGTTTTGAGAATAATTCAGGAAAAGCCCATAAAATCCCTGAGATATGCCTCCATTTTGAGCTACCTAGCTCCTCCATGACCAATGGGCCAGTGAGTCCCACTATGTTCTTTCCACCTATTTACACTCCCTCGTCTTTCCTCTGTTATAACTCTCTAATCAAAGGTCTTCTTCTAGATAGATTTGTCCCTTTCTGCTTGCTTGCCTGAGCTGTTGCAATTCCTTCTGCAGTTTCATCAGACAACCTGGTTAAAACACGGTAACACTACCTAAAATTTGGAAGAAGGGGTGCCTCTTGCTGGCCAGAGCAATTGCTCTCTGGACAAAAGTGGAAGGAATCCCTACTGCTTGTTGGTCTTCCCGCCAATTAGGGGCAGATCTTGCTGGGGTCTGTGCTCCCTGGCAGAGACTTAAGCCCAGTTCTTCAGCTGGAGCACTAAGAAGGGGAGCTACTGGGTGGTAGAGAGACTGAGGAAGAAATTTCAGAACCTCATGTGTGGATTTCAGGGCTTCCCCCCCCCCCACAGCTTTCCATGCACAGACCTGACCCTGACTGACATACCTGAGGCTGTCAGACCTAAACCCAATGTGAACCACAACCCATGACTGCAAATGCCCAGACATGGGGAGGTTAGTTCACTGAGTGACTACATGCAGTTAGTTCACTGCATGTAACTGACTTGATTGTTTTGTTAAAACATATACGCAAATCAGCAAAAATTGCTTCGCTGTATGAAGCCAAGTTCTGAAGTCATATAAAAAGATTCAAATACCTAGGCTATTTGACATATGAAAAAAAATCTCAAGAATTGACAAAGGAAAACATAATCTGCAGACAACAACCAGGATAAGCAAGACATTGAAATTATTTAAGATTTTTAAAGAATAGTTGTTTATAATCATGCTCCAAGAGGTAAGATCAAGCACTTTGAAAGTAGGGAAAATACAGGAAGTCTCAGCAGAGATAAGAAGCTATAAGAACTACCAAGTGGTAGTATTAGAAATAAAAGGACATCAACAAAAGAGAGGAAGAAAGAAAAAGAAAGAGGGAGGAAGAGAGGAAGGAAAGGAGGAAGGAAGGAAGGAAGGAAGGAAGG
>PVHY01005416.1:70565-83619 GCA_004024945.1 Uropsilus gracilis | reverse complement strand
CCTCCATCGCTTCCCCCTTCCTTCTCCTACAGTCCCTCCTCCCCACTCTTGCCACCATCCCACAAGGACATTGGGAACCTCTATTACTTGTGTCTTGTTTCATCTCTCGGTTCTGTTCTCATATGGTTCTGGATTCCCCAGTCCAGCCAGCCTCTCCAGTCACTGGAGACACCCTTGCTCTCTGACAGCCTTGGAGACTCCCTGCTACTTGAGTCTCTGTTCTGACCCCTTCCTGGGAATAGAGTGGCTTCCTTCCATTATCATTGCTATCTGCAATGTCTGCTCATCTTCAAATTTAAACTCAATGGCTCCCACCTAGAGGCCTGTGCAGACTCCTAAGCCAGAACTCATTGCCCTGGGCCTATGTGGACCCTCCGACTTAGAACGGAGGTGGCCGTGCCTTGTGTCATCATTCTGCCCATGTTTCTCTTCTTAACTATCGTATTAAAGTAGAAACTGCCCTATATCCAAATGACTACCCCTCAGTGCTAACAGTAAATGAATGTAGGGATGAATCAGATCTGTGAAATAGTAAGCAGATGAAATAAGTATAAAGTGATTTTGCGTGGAGACTCCATAGTTAAGCAACATCCCATATCCCTATGGTACTTAGCAGAAAGAGTCTACATACATGACTTTTAATAACTTTTTGCTAGTATCAATTTAGATGAAGCAGATTTTTTTCTTTTTTATTTTGGTAAGCTGAAACTACTAACAGCAATGAAGTAACAAAAATAGAAACTGCCATCCATCTGCACTGGATGCTGCTAAATAAATGCTCAGGCTGATCACATTTAGTCCTCAGGCAGTTCTTGCTATACAGTCACATAACACATAATGTTATTATGCCCATTTCACAAGTGGGTCCACTGAGGCAGAATCACTTGTCCAAAGCCCTATACCCAAGCTACAGTGCTGTGACGTGATCCAATGGAACCTGGCTTCTGAGTCAGAGTACTTGATGGTAGAGGATGATGATTATCTCATTTCTGTATCTGCGTGAGGGTTAACCCTTGCCATGTGCTAGAACTGGCAGATTCCTGACAGAATCATTATCCATGCCACTGCCATCTTGGCAAAGATTCCCATACTTTTCTGTTGACAGGGCTCACTTAAAAGAAAGCCATTGCAATGAAGACACACAGTTCATTTGTGTTGAGAAGGGAAACTTCCATCCTTGCTGACACTGGCTCACACCTTGGCTCAGAGAGCAGGCAGCGACTCCATGGTCGTGGGCAGTGTTTTGCAATAATGTTAGGGCCAGGCACCGTGATGGAGATTCCAGTTGTTGTTGTGCATATTTCTGAAGGCGCACAGCTCTGACATCTGTAACCCTGCAGTTGAAGTCTGTATCAGCGTGGTAATCAGCTCCCAAGCTGCCAAATAGCTTTTTTGAAAAACATACTGGCTGCTAAACCATTTTCTGCTGTGGTGTTTTGAACAAGTGCTTCTCAAACTATGTCCTAATAGTGCTGAGGGAGTGGGATAAGAAAGAAAGTCAGAATAGGTTTGGAGAATTGACTGGGGATGAAAAACACTGAATAAGTACCCAGCTTGCCCCCGCACCCTCACACCCCCGGCACTAACCAAACTTGACTGTGTCTCTGGGTGTGTCACAATTTGAAATCAGGGTTTCCAAGCTGGTGGTCTTTTTCTGCAAAAGTAATTTTTGTTTTTATTTAGACTGGGCATGGGCATGGGAATTATTTTCACCTCTTTGGAATGTTTTAGTTAGCCATGGTGGATTTTAGGAGGTGACGTTGTATGCAAGGAGAATGTGGGGCAATGCAGAGTTGAGGCTGGGTATGAAGAGGTAAGGGTGCCTGTGGACTCGTAGGAGCTCTTCTGTGGGGCACTATGTCTCCACGCATTTAGCTCAGGGGCCTGATGGAGTCTGCTTCTCATAACAGGACCTTGGGTTGAACAGACTGGTTTACAGTCCCTGGGGGTCCCCACCTCAATGGAAAGCATGGCTCCTGAAATTCTAAGAGCTGTGCTGGCCTCTTCCTAGCCACCAGGGACTGATTGGGAGCTGGGGCTGATACTATTTAGCTCCCACTGATCCCCTACAGCTCTCTGTTCTTCTGTGCTTTGTTTCAGAATATACATGTGTATATATTACCTGCATTTAAAAATATATATTTGGAATGTATGTTTGTAAAACGTCTAATTAGAACTTTTATTAAATATTCAAGTTTTATATGATTTGTGCATAACATAAACAAATGTATATATTTATATATACATATATATCCAAACAACTTCTTGGGAAAGATAAAACATCCTATGATGTTGTAAATATAATTGAATACTATGTAGATATAATTTTTTACAGAGAATGATTCTTTAAGTCATTTGAATCATATCCATTCTTAGACGTATAAGGTGAAGATGGCTCATATGCACATATATGTACTTGTATGTATACATATATGTGTGTTTCTTCTTTCCCAAGAGATTACTTGTGATCTGCCTCCCCCCACCCTCCCCCCTCCCCCCACCCACAGCCCATCTAGTATCTATGGTTTTCTCCTTCCCCAGTTGCAACTCCCTAGCCCTTACCGGCCACCCTCCCACTAGCATCGGATCAGGAGGCTGCCCCCTTCCCCTAGTGAGAGGCAGAAGAAATTCAGAGTTGCCTGTAAAATTTCTCACTTGCTCTGCACTGAGAGGTGACACAGGAATTCTCTCTCCCAGCTCATTGCCTTCCAGACCTCTGAACCCCACATAATTACTGCCTTGTTTTTCTTCTTTGCAATTTCCAACAGTCTTTCTTTTTATGAAATGAAAAAATTTAAAGTGTAGTTCAAGAGAAATTCAGTCCGTGTGTTTCAGATTCATTTATAGTTAAATCATCAGAAGTAGTTTTGCAATCATAGTCTGGCAGCCAGGGACTTGGGAGGTGATTTTTTTCCTTTTGGCCCTTTGACTTCAAGTCAAGATGTACTGGCCGAGGATGTGTGCTCTGGACTCCCCAGCAGGGCAAGTGACCATCTACAACTGCTGCAGCAATGGGTGGGCAGAACAGGGGTTCAGGCCTGGGGACTGTGTTCACATGGCCAATGGCTCAGGTGCCTGCTTATTCAAAACGAACCCTGTCTTACCCTGCTGCACTCATTTTCTCTATCAACAAGCCAGGGAATTGCTCAAAGGTATGAATCCCTTTGTGCCTCATTCCCCTTACCTTTAAAATAAGGGTATGAATCATACTTCCAGTAGCTAAGAAGGCCTACGCTCCCTAGGGAATGTGCTCAGCATTTAATTCTGGTGAATTCAACACTCTAGTTGACAACTACTGCTGCTTGCATTATTGTTGGTGGGTAGAAAATCACTGATATTGAGAAAACATTTTAGGTGCCAGGCTCTGATCTTAATCTGCCATCTCCTGACTCTCTTCCTCCTGGCTAAGCCTTCCCTCTTTTTGCAGGAATTGCTCTTCTTTTGCCTAGTCCTTAGAGGCTCGGAATCTGCATGGTTCCCCTGTAAACCTCCTTTCTCATCACTCTTCCTAGGCAGGTGCATCCTTTTCTCTGACTGTAACAACTTCTTTGCTCTATTTCCAGCCTGAACTTCCTCCCTGAGGTCCAGTCACCTGTTCACATTCACTTGAATGTTGCTCTAGCTCCATAGTCCACACCAAAGTCCCTTACCTTCCCAGCTCTCCCCACCTCCCAAGCTTCCCTAGTTGGTCCTTCTGCTTTGGTCCTTGTCTTCTTCAGTGGCACTGCCACCCACCTAGTTATCTAAGCCTGGATAGCCACTGTGATTTGACGACTGCTTTCTTTAATCTCCCATTAACCCAGAGTTATTCAATCTAATGAATAACTGCATCTTGCTGAGATGATTGATTTTGTGCTTTCACACTTAGCCCTTTTTCCTAGTTTCCAAGGTCCAGTGCAGGTCCTGTTATCCAGCAATTCTCCCTTCAACAGCTGCAGCCACCCTGTGGTCTCTTAACCTCCGACCCTGCCCTTTGGCCTTCCTCCAAGCAAGGTAGGGAACACCTTCTGAGACCAGGTTAGAGTCATGCGCTCCTCTAGCTACAAATTGCCTAAAAACCCCTGATGTTCAACATCTACTTCATTTGACTTCTTTCAATACCTACTGCCATCTGTCCCTAGCTTGCTTTTCCAGCCTTATCCTGAGGCCCATCCTTTCCCATCAAATACAAGTTTCTGGGTTTTCTGCTTTATACCAGCCTGGTAACTCCTGCATGGTGCTTGGGGCCACTATCTGAGTGAACAGACTGAGACAACACTCCAAATATATTTGATGTTTAATACACTCAGGGTTTCAGGGAGATAAAGGAGTAGGGATACCTCTGTACTCTCTCCAGAAAGCCAGCTGTGTGTTTGTAGTGCAGAGAGCTGCCTATCAGCAAGTCCAGGCTCTGGGGGGGGGGGGGGGAGCTTACATGCTTGTTATTCCTCCTGTGCAAGTTCAAGGAGGTGTGGGGACTTTCTGGATGGGGCATGATATTTCAGAACTTTCCTAAGGCATGGACAGCTAGCTCTGGGCTCCTGATCGAGGCTTTTTACCTGCTCTTCCCTCCTTAACCAGTGCTAGAGAAGAAGAGAGCATCTCTGTTTCCTGGCTGGGAATTGGGGTGGTCTCTGGGCAAGGGAAGGACTGGTGATGGTAAGTCGACTTGCCAAGGTGAGCACTGTCTCTGGGCTCTATCAGCTTTGGAACCTGGCACCTTGGAGCCTGGTCTTCCATTTTAGCACCCACAGGAAAGAAGAAGGAATTGATCCTTCTGAGTCTTGAGCCACGACAATGTCACTCACCTGCCACCAGGACCCAGATGGTTCTCATAGAAAGCCCATGGTGCCCATGTCATTTGTTTCAGAATCTAGAATAAAGTAAGGCAAGGGTCTAACTGCTAGAAAACTGCACTCAAAATTCATGGAGAAGACACGTTCATGAAAATCAGGTGTATTAGCTGGCCCAAGGACAGCCATGCTGGGCAGAAAGGCAAGCCCCAGAGGAGGGTAATCTGAGTGCCTTCTTACTCTCTGCTGGCAATCTCTGCTTTCTGATTCAGCTTTACCTTGGGCTCCTATTATACAAATATGTCCAAGGGACTGGAAACCAAATTAAACTGATGTCCGCACAAGGGCTTGCAGGGAGCGAAGGAGGAATGCTGTTGGCTTGCGACATGAGGTTGGAGAAAGGATTTTTTATGTATTGTTTTGGAGTAGGAATAGGAGTTTTCTGGGAAGAGAAGAATGAAATCACCACCATAAAAGCAAAAACATGCTAAACAAGTCATGTTAAGACTTCAAGTGGCCTCAACTTGTCTTCTGGGAGAATGGGGAAGAAATGTAGTTCTCTGGGGTAAGAGGCTGGAAGGTGTGGGGGATGAGAAGCCTGGACACTCTTCTTATAGAGCAGAGGGTCTGAGAGGGCTGGAGGACCTTTTCCCATCACAGGTTCAAGCCCACTTGAACCTACCCCTTCACCCCTTCACCCTTTCACCACTGTGAAAGTCACTCTTTCACAGTGACTTCCAGGGAGGACTCACTTGGGCTCGTGAACCAATCTAATTCAGCAACTCTCCTGAAAAAACAAAAACCAAAAACCCAACCAAACAGAAACCTGGAGATTCACTCCTGAGAGCAAGGAGGGAGAAGCAGGTCCGGGCAAGTGTGCCGTTCTCAGTGCTGGATGGGCTGGGCGTGGTGAGAGGCTGACCAGAGACTGGGCTGACGCTGTGGGGACCAGCCCCAGGGCTCCTTGACTCCTTTCAGAGGAGAAAGGAATGGCAGAGCAAATATTTGTCATGAAAAGGAAATCTTGGCTGGCCTGAGGAATCGCAGCTAGTTAAGAGATATGATTTATCACGGGTGATGTTTCCCAGGCACGGCCAGAGTGAGTAAATGTTTTTCAGGCTGCTTGGAGAGGACTCCGCTTGCACGTCAGAGACTTTGCTCTGTCATTCCTGGGCAGAGGCCTCCATGGCCCAGTTACTTTCCCCTGGCTGCCAACCCTGCCCTACCAGGGGGATGGTGGCCTGGTGGCCTGCTGACAGGGAGAGAAAGTGGCTTTGAAGCAAGTCAGGCCTGGACTGGATTCCAGGAAAGCACCAAGAGCTTCCCTAGGTCCTCTGGGCCTTGGTGTCTTCGTTTATAGAGTTAGTGCAGACATTCTGGAAGAGGTGGTTTTGTCTCCCAACAAACGCTTAGCAATATCAGGACATATTTTTGATCGCCATCCCATGTATCAGGGGGTAAGACTGGCATCTCTCTGAGCTCAAGGCTGCTTCTAAGCAGTCAGCCATACACAGGGCAGCCCTTACAGCCAAGACCCGGTGTACTAGGGGTGCCAAGGTTGAGGAAGCTTGACTCAAAGACCCGACACAGACCTCCAAGTTATGAGAAGGTAAAGGAGATCTCTCATTAGTACAGCATGCTGCCAGCAGGCCCCGGTTAAATGATAGCTTAAAATGTGGGTGCTGGAAGACTGCCCTCTGGGGTGCTTCCCGAGGAAAGATCCCAACAGGCACAGGAAGCAAGCTCAGCTCAGCATGACCTTCCCTTCTTAATAGGCCCTTCTCTTCCCCCTCCCTCCTACACCCCTCCCTTCCTCCCACCTGCTCTCCATACCTTCTTTCCTTAAATATGTGTAGAGGATGGAAGCAGGGGGAAAACAGTACTGACGAGAATGAGAAGGTCCCTGTTGTCAGAGAACTTGCATTCTAATGTCAGGCAAATGAATACATCACTCTCTATCTAAAGGTTAGAAACTCCTATAACAAAAAAGAAAGCTAGGTAGGGCATAGATGGGGTGAGGGGCTGCGTGGATAGCCACAGCAGGTAAGAGCAGTTGCATCATAGGGTGGCATTTGAGGGAGGTGGGGGGGGCGACAAGGGAGAGGGCAAGGACCCAGCGAAGTCACCATCCTCCTCAGCTCTAGCCTCCTGGTCTGGAGGGCAGCCAATAGCCCTCTGGGGCACCCAGCTGATGTTGGCCGGGTGTGCATCCTGGGCCAGCTCCTTCGCTTTGGAGTCCTGCCTGCTGGCCCTCCCTCTGGCTAGCCCCCGGGGTATTGCAGCAGGCCAGGAGGGGTTTCCAGTAGATTAGGGTCCCTGTGCTCAGGCCCTGGCTTGAAGGAACCTGGCTGGTGGCCCAGAGGGTGAGCTCTTGGCTCTTGGTCACCTTGACGAGGGGGATGGGGCTGTTTGTACTCCACCCCAGGCCCTGGCAGCGGACTCAGGGCTGCCTGCCACAGCAGAGGCAAGGCCATTTTCCAAGTTCAGGAGGAGTGTGTCTGTAAGTGGGGCCTTTGCCATCATTGGTAAGGGAGTGAAAACATTCAGAGGAAAAAAAAAAAAAAGGACTCCACCTTTTGACTTTCAGATTCCCAGGGCTTCCTTCCACTCTGCCGCCTTCAATATGCCTGTGAGAGATTAAGGAAGAAATAACAAGGCTGGGTGTTGTGAAGCAGAGGAGATATGGGTCTTGGATGGTGGAGGAGAAGCAGGGTTTGGGGGTACAGAGACAGAGAAAGAGACAGAGATAGAGAGACAGAGAAAGAGACAGAGAGAGGGGGAATCGATTTCATCAGCATCTGTGTTCATTCCCCAGTCCATGAAGTGTGGCCAGGAACGGACCCACGTGGTCTCAAAAGGAAGAGAACATCTTGTTTTGGCCTTTCTGCGACATGGTGGCACCATCAATGCCGGCCGAGAGCATCAGGAGCAGTGGGTACACAGCAGCACTTGGGCCATAAGTATTCCGAGGCTCATGGGCTAGTTGGGGAGAAAAGTCAAACGGCAGACAACTGTCCTCTCAGTCTTGGGCATGGTGGTTAGTGTTCTGGTGTGAGGAGAGACCCAACTGCTCCCTGGAGAGGGTGAGAAGCCAGGGATAGGCAGGTGGGGAGCCTCTGGAGGCAGGTCCAGGAAGCCCTGCGGGCAACTTCTCTGACTCCTTTGCAGTGGTCAGTGAAGTCACATTTAGGGCAGTGCTGTCCTGAATGCCAAGATAGAGGGGCAGTGGGAGCCATCGAAGACTTTGGAGTTGGGTGTGAAGGAAGCTAGAAGGGCTCTGCCTGGCTCCATACCTTGGCTCAGTGCTCTTCTTGCTGCCTATTTGCACTCTGCCAGCTCACAGATCCACACAGCTTCAGGTCTGGAATCTTAAAGGTCCACCCTCAACAGTTCCTCCTCCAGTAGCTTCTCCAAGGCCCTGTGGGTCAGCTGTTGGGTATATGATTGGACCCCTCTGCTGACTGGGTGCTCCTGGCTGCCCATGTTAGAACAGAGATTGCAAGGTGGTGACCTGTGGGCCATAGCTGGCTCTGTTTTGACGGCCAAGTGTTCAACATTTATAGACTAAATCCCCAATAATGAAATATTGGATGTGATATCCAGAAGTAGAAATTATACCACCCTTATCTCAGAATGAGAAGATCTGTCCTTTCCTGGTACACGGTCTCAAATGGCAAACAGCGACAGACACCAAGGCGTGGAGTCCCCAGCTCCATAACTCCCAGCGCTTCTGTTCCGCTCCCCACATATCCTTCTTCTTCTTCTTCTTCTTTTTTTTTTTTTTTTTTTTTTTTTAAGATTAGGTCTCGCTATTTTTGCCCATGGAACCGCAGTCTCTCATTGCCCAGGGTACCACAGACTCAAGCAATCCCCAGCCTCAGCTTCCCAGGTAGCTGGGAGTACAGGTGCGTGCCCCCCCCCCCATCCTTCTTTTGTGTGACCTGCCTGACACTTGTGCAGCCTTTGCAGGTCTTGAAATAAGACAAGCACTAGGCTCAGAATTGGATACAGATTCTGACTGTGGCATGTCCAGGCAGTTACCTTAGTCACTGGCCCCGAGTCTCAGTTTTCTCATCTGCAAAATAGGCCCACAGTTCTCACCTCACTTCTTTGAGATGTTGTGAGATTAAATACAGCTGTGCATCTATCAGAGTATCGCTGGCCGGGGAGGGTGGGGGAGTTAGGGGAAGGGAGATAATTAGGAAATGGCAGGTCTAGTTTTGCTTTCTATTGCTTTACCTCTGGATCTGAATTTCAGAGGCCCCTCCTGCATGGAGTCTCTTTCCCCCTGTACTACCTTTTTTTTCTTCAATTCATGTGTTTATTTTTCTTAGCGATGCATGGAGTGTTCTGACCTCCACTGAGATGAGGAGAATTAGTGTTCTGCCTTTACACAGCCTGGATGTCCAAAGCCCTTAGACTTACTGATTATGCTCACAAGGTGTTCTGTATTTCCTCCTAAGTAGTCTTTCTGCTCAAATACCTTGTTCTGTATTTTCTCCTAAGTAGTCTTTCTGCTCAGTAAGCAGGGCCTTGGGCTTCATGGATACATTCCTGGTTCTGTCTCCATGCCTGGGTCAGTATTGGGCAGTACAAGGTCAGGTGGCTGAAGGTCATCTTGTCAATGTGGAACCAAAGTCCCCTTTGTGAAAGGCAGGGGTTGCAGGAGAGCCGCGCAGTAGATCAGGCAGAGCTAGAGTCAGTCCGAAAACTATCATCTCCCACCCCCTTGGCCTCGATCAACTTCTTTAGCCTCACTGAACCTCACTCCACAATGTGCCTGCTCGATGGGGCTGGGACACAGTTTTCAGGGTTAGCAGGAGAATTGAGTGAGACAATATAGCATCTAGTGACTGGGCCTTAATGAGGGCTAATCTCTTCTCTCCTCCCCCAGCCCTTTCCAAATAGTAGCTCAGGAAGCTGCTAAGCTGCTAAATTATCTGTCCTTCTTGGAGCGTTGCTTTGTGCTGGGACTGTGTCACCAGCGTGCAGCCCACCAGGGGTGAATATGAGCAGCTCCTGCCTCAGGGAGCCCCGACTGTGGGCCAGGCGCCCTCTCCCTTCTGCATGGCAGGGATCAGGTGCCTTTCTCCAGGATGCAAAGGGGAACTGGGGCAGTCTCAGTTCTGCTCAGACGGGAGAGCAGATGGAGGCTGGAGGCACATGCATATGTGTTCACCAGCGGGAGCAGAGCAGTCATGACCAGGAGTGTGGGAGCGCCTCACATCTCCAGCTCTGCAGATGAACATGCTTCTTCCTCAGAACCCTGGGCATAGTCCAATGCCTACTCCACCTTCCCTGCAGGCCAGCGAGGCAGGGAGGACGAGCACAGCTCAGCTTCGGACATGTCTGTACCTGGCACCTCTCCCTTTCTCAGACCCTAGTTGGGGACACCTGTGGTGCTTGCTGGTAAATGTTCTTGTGGCAGGCCTAGGCCAGGAGTGCAGTGGGAAGGTTCTCAGACTTTTAGGAAGTCCCTGGACAAAACCCAGTATGTTCTAGCAAGTGATTTGCATTTTCGAGCTTTCTCTTTGATAGGAAAACCACGCAGTTGTTGTTAGATCTTATTTGGCAGATCTTTCCTTCTCGGATGCACCCAGGCCTGTGCAAATGCAGGGCAGTAACTCTTCTCATTGCAGTGGAAGTCAAATGAGAGAGGGCACTGCATGGGCCTAGAACTGGGGTTTGACCTGAGACCTTCGGGAGTTGAATGAGCTTGTTTGTGTGTAGTTTAGGTGGAATCCCAGGTGTCAGGCAGTTAGCCTACTGATGTCATTAAAGTGTATAAAATAATAAGAAGAAAGACCTGTACTCTGTGCACTTCTTGTTGACATGGTGATTTTTTTTTCATACATTATTCCTTTTAGTTCATTCCATCACAAGGGAAAGGTGGTCAGACCCATCTTTAGAGGTGGGAAAATGGAGGATTCAATCAGTTAAGTGGGGCCAAAATAGCAGAGTTGGCACAGTCACTGAGCCTGACCTTATGCCTGATCTTAACCACTGAGCTATGCCTTACCCACTGGGTGAAGAGGATCAATAATGTTCCTTTCCATCTTGAGGCACTAAGAGATGAAGGAATTTACACATAT
The DNA here is from genome assembly GCA_004024945.1 of Uropsilus gracilis. NCBI lineage: Eukaryota > Metazoa > Chordata > Mammalia > Eulipotyphla > Talpidae > Uropsilus > Uropsilus gracilis. The sequence goes on along the minus strand of PVHY01005416.1, from coordinate 72,755 downwards.
CATACCAAAAAAATAAAAAGCTCGGTAGAACTAGGACACTGGTAACTTTAACTCTTGTCATCTTGCAGAAGTGGCAGGAGAGCAGGCAGATTACCTGGGCTGTGTATTGCAGCAGAACCACTGAGAGCTCCTGCTGATTCTTGGCTGCAAGACTTCCAGTGGCTCCCATCTACTGGGGCAAAAACTTACTCTCTAGGATGACTTTCTAGATCTCTACCCTCCAATATTCTCCTGGCATTCACCCCTGTCATCCACACTCCAGCCCCACAGAAAAGGCAACTCCACCTTCAGAGACCACCTAAGACACCCTGTGCTATGCCCTGTGTTGTGCCCACCCTTTACATGTCTGCATGTACACAGCAGAGCCAGCAGAGAGTCTGGCTCCACGAAGGCAGGAACCAGCTGAGTCATATCGCTCTCTTCTCCCTGCTCCATCACACAGCCTGCACAGAACACACACACTTATTTAGAGAACAAATAAAGAATAAATCAATGAGCGAGCGTGTGAGAGTCGATGTCTGTGAAGGAATGAGTGAATGAGTATGAGTCAGCCCTTCTCTTCTAACATTTCCAAACCAAACCTGGCCAGGGCCCTTTGCCACCTGCAGGTATGGACTCTGGGAGGGTGGGGTGAAGGGAGGAGGAGTAAGCCCTGATTTCTTTACCTGAGGCCTTTGCTTCCTCTTAGAAAGGTAACTATGAGCATTTGCATCTTGAATTCCAGTACCCAAACCACACTAGCCAGCACCATCTCATTTCCCTTTATAAAGGAAGGTGGAATGGAGTCCGGAAGCAGTGGGCATGGAGTGGGGGCAGGGTAAACGAGGGAGGTTTCTTTTCTTTCCAGCTCACGACACCCACATGTGTGGGAGAGAGAGAGTTCTTGGGTCCAAGAAGCAGTCAGGGTCTGAAGTCTATTTGGCTGTTAGACTTCCAGACTGGCCAGGAGAACTTGTGTGGTACTGGAGAGAAGGAAGAGATGACCAGAACTTGACTTGGTGCTCTGCCAGGTGTCAGACCCTGGGCCATATGTTTTAGGGATAATCTCTCAAAAACATCTGGTGAAGGATTATCACCTTCAGTTTGATTATCTACCCCCTTCCCCCCACTACCTCACACAGTTACTGAGGATTTACAGGGTTAGGTGACTTGCCCAAGGTCATTCAACTTGAAAACATGCAAGCAGAGATTAGATTTAGATCTGACTCCGCTTCTATGTGACTCCTTTGAACTCCCTCAATGATAATTGACTAGTTTGACCAAATCTTTGTGATTCTCCTGTATGGGGATATACAAATGAGGAAGCATGCTTTATGTGGCTCACATTCTTTGCACTGAGAAGAGGGTGGGTTAAGACAGTTAGGTAAACAAATTGTCTTAATAATGTCCTCTAAATACAGAGATGTGCAAGCCTTGGGTAGGAAAAGGAAATAACTTTGCTTGGGATGTTGGGGAAGGTTTCAGGAAGGAGATGACTTTCAATCTGTTCAGGTAACTTAGAGATGAGCCAAGTACCTGCGATGGGCACAGAGTTCTCCTAGACCAGTGAGGAAATCAAAGATGAATGAGAGAAAGTGAGTGGCATTGAGGGTGACGATGAGTCAGGTGCTTTCATCTGTGCTCTGACAGAAGTTCAGTTTTTCATAGGCATTGATTGAAAGGACTTGTGGCATCCAGGGATCCTTGCCCACTCAGAAGAATGAGACTTGGAGAGGCTGGGATTATTGAACAGACATGCATATCCAATGTGAACTTCACTTTGTTTACTTCTTTCTGCAAGGATTTCTCTTCTTTCTTTACCTGGGAAAATCCGATCATTCAGTGAGCAGAATAGAAGTGTTCAGGCAGTCCGGGCATGGTGGCTTGTGCCTGTAAGCTTCAGCCTATGAAGTGGTCGGGGCTAGGGATTGTGGTTTGAGTCCTGTCTGGGGCCCATAGCGAGACCCAGTCCCCAAAAATAGCTGGGCATGATGGCACGTGCCTGTAATCACAGTTACCTGGGAAACTGAGGCTGGGGATTGCTTGAGTCTGTGGTACCCCAGGCAATGAGAGCCTGCAGTTCCACAGGCAAAAATAGCGAGACCTAGTCTCAAAAAAAAAAAAAAAAAAAAAAAAAAAACAAAAAAAAAAAAAAAAAAAAAAAAAAAAAAAAAAAAAAAAAAAAAAAAAAAAAAAAAAAACAAGAAAAAA
>PVHY01005416.1:0-70465 GCA_004024945.1 Uropsilus gracilis | reverse complement strand
ATTCATGAATTTCTATCAGCTAGTTTTTGCTGTGTAATAAACCACTCCAAAACATAGCAGTGTAAAGCAACCAGCATTTACCGTTAAAAAATGATTTTGTGGGTTGTCTGAATTCTTCTGGTCTAAGTCCCCCTAACAACACCTGGATAGTAGTATAGGATGGTGTCAGTCTCCTTCTGCAGCCTCTGCTGGAATCTCTTTGTATGTGTCCCTTGTCCTCAAGGAGTTTCCTGGGGCTGTGACCATGGCCACAGAGGGACACAGCAGCTAGAAGGAACCAACCCACGAGAGCTTGGCCACCTTTACTTGCTTCATGCTTGCTGAGATCCTGTTGACCAAAGACACATAGCCAAGTGACATTCAGGATATACAGCAATCAGTTCCACTCACTAATGGAAGGAGTTGTGAGCCCCACTTGGGGAGAATGGTTAGGAGGAAAGTCCAGTGATCTCAGCACATACAGCAGGTGGTGGAGAAGAGGAGACCGAGAAGATAGAGGCACATGATGATGGGTCTCAAAGTCCAAGTAAACAGGTTTCAACTTGATTTCAGGGAGCGATAAGAGTCCCTGCAGGACTTCAAGCAGGAGAGTCAGCTCTGGAGGGAGAAGTCCATTCTGGTGGCGGTGAGAAGTCTGGGTTGGCAAATGAGTATCAAAGCATACCCAGTAGGTCATCTAAGTTTGGCAGCAGGGACTGAAGCCCTGATCTAAGACTGGGCCACTGAAAAGCTTGGAAGCAGGACCAGGACTAGCTCATTCATGTTTCAAGTTCCAGAGTCCAGCGTGGAGGCTGGTATAGATTGGGTGTGCAGTGAAGTTTCAAGTAAACCCTGGAGGAGAGCAAATTATGGGCTTACAAATCCTTTAGTGGTGCAATTCCCAGGGTTTTTCTGATAGGCTGCTAGAGCTAGGGATGAGTCTGAGCATCAGGGATTGGATTGTTTCCTCCAAGAAAAGGGAAGGTGGGTGCAGCCAGGACCAGGAATTAGAATATACACCTTTCTGTCTTCCATCATCGACTCCATTCCAGGGAGGCCCTCTGCCATGACCTTGGACAACTTGCTTTGCTCATCAAGGCCTCATTTTCCAATTCTTTCAGATGGTAACTACAGGCATCAGGCAGTGCCAAGCATGTGTTTGAGGAGAATGATGACAGCATCTGCTGAAAGAGCAGCCAGTGTTGTACCCTCTCATCAAGGCTGGTGCCACTGGGCAAACATGCCCACCTCAAGGCAGGCAGGGTGTGTTGGAGCGGGTTCCTTTCCTAATGGAGAAGTTTCCATTGGGAGCTTCTTAATGGTGATACTCAACGTTCCTGCCATCTTGCATTTCCAAAGCATGTTAGTCTCTCTAATGAGCTAATCCACTTAATGTCTTGGTGATGTCAAGGGCTATTATGTCTATCTCCCAGATAATTGATGTCCCATCGGAGGTGGTAGTGATTGGTAGGGGAAGTCTTGGCAGCGTCTGGGACAGAACCCAGAGGGATGAACTCTGCCCTCAAGGTCATGGCCCTTCTCCAGGATAAACTCTAACGCAGTCTTCAATGTAATCACATCTAAGCACTAGCTTCTCAGGGTCCTTTCTCCCTCACAGCCATCTTTGTGTAGAGACTCATAAAGCAAACGTTCCAATTAATGAAAGACTGTTTCATAAAAGGGATTTGTGTGAGATCAAAAGGATTTATAACTGGGACAGGCCTGCCAGCTTTGAGCGCTGTGTTTTTCTGGCATGCGCTGTAATTAATACATAGGTTGACATGATACATAATCTGCATATTAGTGATCCAATGCACAATTCATATGTTAATGCTATTAATTGCCTATTACCTAGGCTGCTTAATGAACATGACATAGGTTTTTAATGGGTGTAGTTATTTTAATTGAATCAAATTATATTTCTGCTATGCAGATGAAGTCAATCGCATAGCTGTACCCCACAGGATCTACGAGCAAGGAAACAGGTGTTCAGAGCGAGGGCAGTTCCTGAGTTGGAGCAGGGGAAGGGAGAAGGGCCAGGGGCAATGGACTTGGCTTGGCTCTTTCTGGGGTTCGCATGGTGATGCACAGAGCAGGCTAACCAGCAGGCGGTATAGCAGAAAGACAGACTGCTGCAGGCTTGGACCAGGGTACAGGGTCTAGAGTCCTGAAGCCAGCCACACCCATGCTGTAACTGGACACTTTCCTCCTGGCTGACCCAAAACAGGAGAGGGGTTGCATCACTTCCTCTGGCACCAGGGAGGCCACGTGACTCAGGCCTCTCTGCTTGCCAGGGATGCTGGCATCGGAGGCTCTGAGCCCAGTCTTGCGTCTTTTCTCCAGAATCCATGTCTGGATAGTGGCAGTGTTCGTGGCACAGCTTGGTGCTCACACCCTACAGATAGGCAGCCCGTGCGTGTAGGAAGCAGGAGGTAGAGAGGCATCTACAGACTGGAAACTTACCTTCCTAGGGAAAAGAGAAAGCTGACTCAGAGAGCAGGGCACCTGCCTCATGCTATCATGCTACTGATTTTACTTTGTTTAATCTTCATGGGGAAAGAGGCAGATTTCTCCCATTTGGCTGAAATGATACTAGGCTACAGAGAAGATAAAAAGGTCTCACTCCCCATCTGTGTCTCTCCCTGTTTGTCTGTCTCTGTATTCACTCTCTGCACCCCCCCATCTCTCTCTCTCTCTCTCACTCACTCATTCACTCACTCACCCCCCCCCCCTTCAGCTGCAGGTAGCACTGAGATTTGAACTCAGGTCCATCTTACTCCAAAGGTTGTCACAGCATCCGGTGACCTCAGGTTGCCTCCATACACCTTTGCCACGGTCCTATTTCAAAGACCACTCTAGAAACTTACACTACAAAGACAATGGAAGGAAAGGAGGCCTGATATGAACAGCAGGACAGAGAGGAAAGGAAAGAAGAGAAAAGTTATGATTTTTATTTTTTAAATTCCAGAGAACTTTGTTTTTCCAGTAAATCTTCTTTGCAGAGTATAGGTGAGCACGCCTCCTCTCCTGCCTTCTGCCCACTCGCAGGCAATGCCGGTTGGCTGATGGCAGTCTGGCCAGGAATATACTTTCTATTTAGAAAGCAAATGCAGCCAGATTTGGGCCCAGGCCTGGGGACTGACTCACTTTTGCTGGGATGACACATTCACTGCGCATGTTTCACAATTTTCAGAAACACCAGATTTATTTCTGTCAATACCCAAGCCCTCACATCGCTGTCCACCTAAGGCCACACACTGAGGCGTTGCTATTTTTCTTGCTGGGGCCTAAATGGATGGGAAGACTTCCCATGCCTGAAACATCACCCTCATTTGTAGGGAGAGTAAGTCTGGCCAAGAATCGCAGTGTTTTTACCCAGAATCTGGCTGACTTTCAATAACCATGACCATGCCAAGGGTGTACCAGCCTCAGGCATGGCTGTGAGCACAGAGGGAGTTGGAGACTTGAAAATAGGGGGGAAAAAAGAAAGGAAAAAAATTGCAGACTGCAGAGTGGGGGAGAACTGAAGATAGATTTAGTTTAGGATGGAGGGAAGAGGAAGAGAAGGAATTTATGAAGAGAAAAAGGGAGAACGGAGTGAACACATTTTGGGAGGAGGGGTAGATTGGATGGGTTTATTTTAACTAATCAGCATCTGTGTGGTGAGTACCAGCAATGTTGGAGGCTCTACTACATATCACCCCAGTGAATTCTCCTAGCTACCCTATGGGTAAGTATTTCTTAACCATTAACTAAAGAAGATCAGGCATTAATCTTCATTATGATGGATGAGGAAAAAGGGGGCTCAGGAAGTTGGGATACCACAACCAGGTCTGGATTTGAGCCTGTTCTCTGTCTCTTCACAGCATTGAGGGCTCCACTGGAGATTCCAGGGCAGAACGGGAGACCCAAGGTTGGATGGTATGACTGCATCTTCCGTGGGGCTTGTTTATACATTGAGAAGTTAAGTGCTTAAGACTCAGAAAGCCTGCCCCAAACACAAGGATCAGGATTCAGTACTATCTGGAAACTTTCTCCATGATAAACAAAAACAACCACTTCAACTATTTGGCCAAGAAATCTCTCTCCAAAAAGAAAAGGAAAGGAAAAATGGAAAGTGATGCTATTTTTTCCCCCTCCACAGTAAAGGTTACAACAACATTTTCTTTGAGCTGAAGTGAGAGCAGCCAGCAGACATTTCTCTGGTAACCATCTCCATGTGTCCGTGCGGAAAGTACCTTGCAGTGACTAAGCATGAGTCTGAGGTGATTCACTTGTCACTCTGCTTGGGGACTTTGGACTTGTCCTGGCAGTCATGGTGTTTTCATCAGCTTTTATTCTGTCCATCCCCCCACCCCCTGCATGGGGCATGGTTGTGTGAGAACACCCCCCTTTCTTTGCTCAAAAGGTGAGACCCATGGGAGGGGGCCTCTGGACCCTCTCAGGCTGGCCAGAAAGTCTTAGCTGATGACATCATGGAGCTGAGGCATTGGGTCTGAGGCAGTATTTGGGAATGAGGTTCATCTTCTGATACACTGGGAGTTTTCTCTTAAGTTACCTCATGCTCCCTTGTAGTCATGAAGGGAGATCCTGGTTGCTTTCCTTCTTCATTGAAAGGGAGCTAAGCATCATACACATGTGGCCTGATAACACAGGACTGGTTGAGGGCTGGTATGACCCCAGTGAAGCAAGAATGTTCATCATGGTGCAGGTGGGTTCAGATGTGACCAGCCTGTCCCCAGAGTTGCTCTGCTTGATGATTCTGTTTACATTTAGACTTTGTATTAAAACGACATAGACTTAGTACTTTTGGGTATCTGACAGAATGACATAGACTATTTCTAAGTAGAAATAGGAGAAGTTTACTCTGCACATTTTGAGAGACTAGAAATTCTAAGATCAAGTCACTGGACGATTTGATGTCTGGTGAGGGCCTGCTTTTGGCTTCACAGTTGGTCTTGATGTCCTCATATGGAGGAAGGGGCAAGGGTGTTCTTTGGATCCTCTTGGAGAAAGACGTAGCCATTCCTCAAAGGCCCCAGCTCCAACTACCATCTGTTTTGCAAACATTTCAATCTGGGTGGATTCATTGTCTATTATAACAGCAAAAGAAAAATGTTGGAACCATTGGCAGTATCTTCATAGAGTTTAATAATGAACAGGGGAAAAAGAAGCAACAAAGAAACAGCCACTTGACTTTCTTGAATTCTTTCTAATTCCACTTGCATTTCCTTAGTGCTCTCCTCTTCATTTCCTGGGATGACACTGCCCTTTTATCCCCTCCTTCCTTACACAGATGTGCACTCATTGGGCCAGGAGCGTACAATCACGAGGAAGATGAAATACCACAGGTGCTGGTCACAGAGGCTAATGGTGAAGAAAACCTGACTAGCTTTTTCCTTACACCATTGCATTAGAGAATTTCAAAATGTGTATTTTGGGAAGACACAGAGACCACTTACAGGCACTGCTGTCAGCAGTTCCATTGGAGCCCAGACTTCAGATGATCTCTGCCAAAGCACAAAACTTGTTGGAACAGCTTTCTTCATCCTACAGATCAATCCACCTGCCTGCTGAAGACCATCAAGTGATCTCCTTCAAAACCATGTGAAATAGGGAATCACCCACCTGAGTCCTGCTGGAATCCTGACCCAAGAAGTCAGGATATATAAAGAAATGGTTGTTGTTGTCTTAAGTCTTTGTTTTCAGGGTAATTTTTCAGGAGTGCGAGATAATCAAGCTCTGCAGAAAGCCCCTTATTGACCATTTCCACACACATTGTGCTCCACACTGGTGATGGATCTTCTGACTTCCCATCCAGTTGATTAGCTCTATTTTATACTTCCCATCAGTGGAATCATACAAAATGTCTGTTTTTGGCATTGAGTCTTTGGCTAATATCATGTTTATGACATTCTTCCCTGATGTTGCATGTAGCTACAGATTATCATTCTCATCGCTGTATTCCACTATGTGGATATATTTATTTACCCATTCTACTGTTGATAGACATTTGTGTTGTTTCCAGATTTTGGTTATTATGAATAGCATTGCTATGAACTTTATAGTATGTGCATTACTGTTGGCTATATACCAGGAGAGGAAGCTCCAGAAAATAGGATGCTTTCAGTTTTAGCCACACAAATTTCTAAGGTGGTTATGCCAAGCCATACTCTTTTTAGTACTGTTTGATGGTTATTCCACATCTTTCTAAAACTTGTTATTTACTTATTTATTTAGTGTTTAAGAATTTTACATAGTGTTCTAACACACAAGAAATAGAGAGAGAGAACAGACTTTTCCATGTGTCAATGTGGATAAATGCAGAGAAATGCAACTTAGATGCAGAGAAACTGAGGTCCTTGACCCAGAAGGAAAAGGATTTTACTGTTCATTCATGCCCCAAAATAAGGTTATTAGATTCAGATTCCACTGCCTCATTCAGCTGGAGAGTTTCTGCTTTTTAAGTCAAGCTCACTGAAGATGTGATGGAGGAAGTGATTGGGATTCTGACTATTTTATTCATTCTTAGGCCCTGAGTCAGCTCCAGGCCTTGGGTTATTTGGAAGAATGTGAAGCAGAGCATGGCAATTTGATTTATTTTGGGGTAATCAGATGACCTGTTAAGGGGATTTGAAAATTCATCTTGCCAAGCCCATAAGACTCACAAATTTGTGCTTCCTTATATTGATATAACAAGATATTTGGGAACAATGAACTTGAAGTTACAAGGAGAAAAACAAAGTGTGGCTGATTTGTACTGATTAGTAGAGCTAATGGTGACTGGAAAATGCGTGGTTCTGTTCCAGTTACCTTAATCTATTGTCAATGGAATTGCATTGAAATTCAGTGTGATACTTTTTTTTTTTTTTTTTTTGGGTGTGGTTTGTGTGCATGTGCGTGTGTGTGTGTGTTTGTGTGTGTATGTGTGAACTTGCTGGGTAGACTGTAGTATTCAGTTACTTAATCAAATATTAGTCTAGGTGTTGCTGGGAAGACATTTTGTAGATGTTCTTAGCATTTACAATAAGTAGACTTTAAATGAGCTTGCCATTGACTGAGAGGGTGAATTTCATTTAATCAGTTGAAGTTTTAAAAGCAAAAGCAAAGGTTTTCTAAAGAAGAAATTTTGAATCAAGATAGAAGGACTGAAATATCAGCTCTTTCTTGAATTTCATGCCTGCCCCATGAATTTCAGACCAACTGGCCTTTCTCCCTGTTTGCTCATGTGTGTATGCACGTGTGTGTGTGTGTGTGTGTGTATGTGTGTGTGTAGATAAGTAGTTGGATGGGTGGATAACAACTTTTGGTTTTGTTTTCTTGGAGGACCTTGACTCATAGCATAAGTGAAATTAAACCAGAGGAAATCTAGAATTTCAGCCTGTACCACATTTTCCCATGTCTTTAGAGGGGGTTCCAGTGGGTGAACTTAGTTGTCAAGCACTTGTGCTGCTCAGCTTGTCTCAACTATACAAGGGACAAAGATGAAAAACCACTTTATGGTTACTTTGAAAAGTTCTCAGAGACAGTTTTAAATGTCTGTAGACTTCTGGAGTTAAGCTCTGGTCTGTAGCTACCCAACTTGCTTCTCATGATCAGACTTAAACTATAACTAATACAAACTATGATGTAATTTGGAGTCAGGATGGAGAGATCCTCCATGCTTTCCTGTCCTCCTTACTCAGTTTGAAAATACGAACATTCTCAACTTTGAACAGTGACTAGCATTAACCTTATAATAATGGTTTTAAATTTTACTCTTTTAAAAATAGTAAAAAAATTCTTAAAAAACTCCAAATTAATTCTTTGAAAAATAATATTTCTGTACATTAGCTGAATTTTCCTCATTGCTACAAAAATAATCAGTATGATTTTCTAGGTGGGTTTCTGAATCTTGGCTTATGATGGTAAAGCAAACAAAGACCAATCAACAAGAACTGCAGACCTCACAGACTTAGGCATATGAGAACCTTATAGTGGAACATAGGATGGGTCATTTTACCTCTCTACACCTGAGTTTTTCAGATACCAGGACAGGGAGGGACGTATGAAGTCATCTTATTTTGACATTGACAAAATGAGGCAAATACCTCATGTCACATTTTCTCAGAACAATAGAAAGCATCAAATATCTTTAAACGACCCATACACCTCATTCTGTGCATGTAGGCACTGGATCATGATTGCCAATGCCTTTCACTCTTTGTAGAAAAAGAGCATCAGTAATTTTAATACTAAGGGCAAGCTCAGTTTTACTTATTGTCTTGCTTCCTTGAAGGATTTTTATACATAAATTAATAGTGAAATACTTTAAATGCTCTGTAATATGTGCATATAGCCACATATGCACACACATAAATATGACATCTATCAATATCAGAGGATGTTCTTGCCACAGAGCCAGAGTCAAGAGCACCTACCTTTCAGAGAGACTGGGCAAACTCTAGGTCCTACAAAGTATTTGAATCCATTCCATGGCTCTGGGTGCTCCCTTGTCAATACATTCTCCCATGACAGATCCTCACAGATTATGTGCTCTCATGGAGAACCTACAGTGTCTTCTGTTTCCTATGGGATAACATCAAACTTCTTAGCTTGACAAACATGACCCTGTCCCACCCTGTGCTCCACAACACAGCTCTGTTTCTCTATGCCAGACTCTCTCCCTTCCTATCTTCTATATAACAGTCCAGTAACACAGGTGCAGTTTCCCCTTTTCTCAGCATGCCAGGTTTCTTCTAATATTCATATTTTCATTTGTGTTACATCCTTGACCTTGTCTTTCTTTTCCCTTCTACCTTACAAAAACCCACTTCTTTTTTTTTAATTTTTATTAATTTTTATTTTTTTTACAGTAGAAAATAGGTAACTTTATTTAACAAATACATTTCAATAAATGAGGGACAGAAGTGTCCCCCCTCCAGTCACTCCATCTCCCATTTTTCTGCAATTTGTTGGTTGGTTAAGTTGATAGTTGTTTGGCCTGTTTTTCTCTTCCCATATCTGGTAAATGTGTGTGTGTGTGTAACCCCGGGGTTTTCTCACTTCACTAACATTTGTTAACTATCCTGATTTTTGTGCTCTTCACCTTCCCCACCTTCTTCCCTCTCCTCCTCTTTTGCTCCATGGTTCAGTCCCATTGGTTGTTTTCATTTTTTCTTGTGAGGACAGTGTGTGCTAAAGAAGCGGGGTGTCGATCTGTGTGGGAGTGGCCCCAGAAGCTAACCCACCCCCCAACTCTAAAACACTACCCTGCTGTACCCCGGGTGGGACTCAAACCCACAATCTCTGGCTTAGGAGGCCAATGCCTTATCCATTAGGCCACCAGGGCTGGCTAAAAACCCACTTCTTAAAGGCCGTTTTACATTTCACATCCTCATTCACTCTTCCCTGCATTTCCTGGGGGAACTATTTTATTCTTAACTTGCTCCTACAGCAAGTTTCATGGATTTCAATGATGGCCTTTATTTGGCTGAACTGAATTAGTTTTCTCTGTTAGTTCAGCTTTCCCCCTAGACCAGGTGTAGATAGAGGCTGAGTCTAACTTCCAGTGTATTCCCATCATGCACCCCGGTGTCTGAAAGATTAGACACTGAGTATACTGGATGAAGAGTAAATGAATAAGTATACTAATGCTTTTGTTCACTTACTCAATAAATATTTATTGAGTAGTTCCTTCAAAGCAAGCATAAAGAAGTTGTAAAAAAAAGTGTTGTGGCTTTGTTTTTTTGATGGAATTTGCAATCTAAGAGATTAACCATACCTAATGTCAGCACATACTTCTGTGTCCAGTGGTGTCTGTCATTGCCGAGTGACTTATATATTTGTTCTTCTTTGATCATGCTCATGTGGTGTGGCTATTCTGAACCATCACAGGAACAGGTACCGCTCTTGGCAGTCTTCAGAACTCATAAAATCAGATCTGTAAGTCACTGAGATTTTGGAATTTGTTACTGCAGCATCACCCAGTCTATCCTAACTAATACTCAGACTACGGTACCATTTTTTTTAGAGACAGGAAAAGTATCTTGACCCAAAATGTTGACTTGTCCTTTGGGAAAATGAATCCTTTTTTGAGGTTCCCAGACACACTTTTATTTCTTAACATGATACCCAGAATCAGACTCTAGGATTCTCTGTCCACTTTGGCCTAAGATAGGGCCCATCAGAAGGATTCTTTTCAGTGTCAATATAGAGTATGTATAGGGAGGTAGATCTGACTGAGGTCCATGTGTAGTGCTTTGATACTGACTAGCAGTCAAGATGAGCTCTGTTCTTTGGAGAAATCTCAGGTTACCTCCTGTAGCCTGTTGTCCCAGCTGAGCTGACTTTGTATGGACTCCCATGGCACCTACATATAGAAGGGTTTGGGACCAAGACATCAAAGACAACAGCCCCCTGTGGTGGTAGTGGGTAAGCATGCTTTGAGCTGTAGTGTCAACATAATGGCACATTTGCCATTTCTTGCCCAAAACTTGACTCCAGCAAAGTGTTGGTAGGTGTGTTTATGTTTTCTCAGAACAATTCTCTGAAAACTTTTCTCATCATTCTGTTTTACAGAATGAAGCCTGAGGGTACAGAGAGGTTGAGAAACTCAAACCAATGTCATAGGCCATTTCACTCAACATCCAGAATGTAGGTGAGACCTGTTAGATTTTCAGCTTTGGTTCGTACTTCTATCTCATTAATTATAGAAGTTCATTTCAACAAATGCTGGTGGAACCTCTCTATTGCAGCAGGGTATGAACACCAGGTGTGGAGACAAGCAAAACTTGCTCCCTATCCTTCCTGAGCTCTGTTTGTTGGTGCCACAGACATATAATGGATGCTCATAGCCAAGTGACAAATGTCAGGTCCTGGGGAGGGACTGGGAGAAGAGGCTTTCTTGAGAACAGACCAGAGGGATAGGACATAAAACATGAGGGGCAATCTGTGGGGAACTACAGAGAGGAGAAAGGGAAGTCTAGACAAAATTTCAAGTCTGCAAAGGCACCAAGGTCTGCGTACACAGGACTTCATAGGGAACCAAGGTGGAACCGGTATGATGGGTAGACAAGGAATTCAAAATTTGCCAACAACCTGTAGCTCTTTCTATTTTGTGGGGGCCTTGAATAATTTAGAGAATTGCAACATGTCCTCTTCTGGCCTTACATCAAAGCCACCCCTTCACAGCCGCTCCTGAAGTCGCTGAGGACGCTGGCAGAGGGCCACTCACCACTACCCCAGCGGGACGGACGGCAGGCCGGGCATGAGGCCTGTGACACAGTGCCCTGAGGTACTAGATGCATTCCAGCTTACAAGGCTGACAGCCTCCCGGGGGGCCCCTCACCAAAGTGAGCAGCAATTTTAAAGGAGAACATAATTGGCTTTGCTTGGCGAGACTTCTACGTATTTTGTGCTGTGCTAGTCACTGTAGCATTATCTCATTTGGTTCTCTTAGTCACTCCTTCTCCTTCTCATTTTTGGGAGAAACTTGGCTTCCAGTTTAGGTTTTATGTGGCTTGTTCTGGGTCACTAGCACATCTAGTCTTACTTCTGTTGACTTCAGTTTACCTTGAGAGCAGCTGTCTATCAAATGGGTATATTTAGCATCCCTGATGTCTTATTAAAAAACCGAAACCCACCCCTAGTCCATCGGAGGGCCCCTGCTATTCCATACCTCCTTTCTCCAGGGCCTGGCTGGCAGGGTTACCCCCAGCAACCTCTGTTGGTCAGGGCTGCCTCTGTGGCTGAGGAACTACAGTGACAGAAATGGCAAGTCCTTCTTATTTTTAATCCTGACCTTTAGCTCACAGAGTCACAACTGGCTTTTGGAACAGGCTTCCCCAGAATTGAGGGAGGAAGGACACCCATTTTCAAATGAGGAAGTGGCTCAGGATGGCGCTGAGTGGCCAGGAGTAGGGATTCTAAGATCAGGCAGAGGTCTGGGAGAGCCAGGTTGGAGGAGAGATGCACAGTGGCTGGAGGATGAGGATGAGTGGGCAGCGAGCAGAAAGTGGAAGTGGCTTCCGGGTAAGGGAGTGCAAAGCAGATGGGGGGCAGGCGGCCGGGATTGGAACCCAGGAGCAGGAAGTCAGCCAGGAGCAGGGGCCGGTGCTATGTTTTGGTTCTGCTTTCAGAAGCACAGCAGTGGTTTGGCTGCAACATTCAAAGACCTGAAAATATGGAAGCAGGCTTGGGGGAAGAGCAACGCTGAGAATAGCCGCAGAGAATATGGGAAGTGCTGAGCCTTCAGGCTGCCGGGCTTCTTTCCGGAGCCTGTCAGTCTACAGGCAGAGGACATCCGGTTCCAAACTGCACTGGGCCTGCTGGGGTCACCCAGCTGGTTCTCTTTGTCTCTTGGTCAGTCTCTTCATTCCATGCTCGCCAGCATCAGCCCAATACACTTTGCACACCTTAAACAGTTATAAAATTCAGTGTTAATCTTCCTGGTTTTACATTTATTCAGCTTGGCTTATTGAGACCTCATCCCGTGTCACCTCCTGGAATTTCAGAGATGAACTGGAGTTCACTGTCTGATGAAATTCTAACATGTAATGTGACCAGCCATATAAAGAAGCAGACAGAGCTATGGCATCCAGAAAAGGGAAAGGCTTGGTGAGTACCAGGAGAGTCAAGGTCAACTTCTCAATCGTTTGCAAAGATGTGCTAATAAACTTGACTGAGAAGAAAGCAAAGGGCAGTGTGGGCAGAAGGGCTGCATGTACTGAAGGGAGACTTAAAAGTTACTGATCAGACAAGAGCTGTAAGTGAGCAAAAGGAAACCAGGAAGATAAAAGGGAGGGATGGAGGATGGGCTTAGGTGCTTAGATTTTAGTAACCGGCTACCATGGAAGGTTTTTATGCCAAAGATAAATGGGATGATATAGTACTGGACTTCAGATTACTAATTCATTATAATAAATAATAATATTAATCACAAATGATGGTGGTGGTGGGATACAAATAATGAATGTACCCATCATATGTCGAAAGACATCACCCTCATCATTTGACACTTTAGATATGACTCTATCTTGGTGAACCAGAGCGAGAGTGTCTTAGCTGTCCTTAAAGGAGCAAATTACCTATGGGTAGAACTATATGACAAGGGACAGTGAGGACTTCTAGGACCTGGGTTGACTTTTGACTGACAGCAGTTGAAAGCTGGAATCCTCAGTCACACATCTATAAGGGAATGGATTCTGCCAGTAGATTCTGAATGTGATTGGAAAGAGAATCTTCTCCAGTCAAGCTTCACAGTGAGAAAACAGCCCAGCCAGTGTTGAGTCCTGCTGGGTCTTGACTCCCAGAAATTACAAAATCAACGAAGCTGCCACTTTTGTGGCATTTTGCTATGGAGCAAGAGATGATTAATGCAGGTTTCCTCTATGGGGTAAGCAGCACAAAATCTGCTTGTAGGAGAATCTAGTTAATGTTAAGAACTAAAAAGTAGCATGCACGCCTATTTAAGTGAACAGCACTGGTGGCTACCCACATAGTGGGCTTTGAGAGATGGTGTTGTCCCCCCATCTGCCTCAGTGCTTCAAAACTTTCCATGACATGCTTGTCATGAGGGAGTAACCTGCTTAGAGCCTTCACGGTTGTCAGGAAGGGGAAAAGCAAAGGTTCAGCATCATAGAGACCTGGTATCAAGTCATATATCACTGAGAATTGTTGCCTGAGTTTGCCGTTCTGAGGCTCACCTGTAATATGGGAATAATCTACTTAGATGAAAGAAAACAACATCTCTAAATCCTGCTAATATCATTGTATGTGGTGATGGGAATGGGACCTGCTCAAAAACCTTGTTTCCTTCTTTTTTAATCATTTGCTTAGAACCCAAATAAATGCTCAGAACACTTTCTACATGGCACAGTCCACAATTCTCTCCTGCTTGTCACTCTCAAGTGATACATTCTTCATCCTTCTTTATCCAATCAAACGTGCACCTCATTTTAGCCTTTGTGGGCCCTGAGGAGCGGCCTGCCAAGGAAGACAGCAATGGGGCTCAAACATGTGAAGCCAAGTTCCCGCTTTGCCGCCTACCTTCTGTGTTTCGGACATTATTTATTTGAGTGGGAAGCTGCTCTTTGGGAGGAGGTCCTGGGAAACACCAGCAGGCAGGAGAATTAGGATAGGAGGGTGGGGAATATTATCAAGCCAGAAACCATTATTAGAGAACTCAGTTCTGCTGGAGAAACCTGGGTGATGGGATAGACTGTGACTGGGGGCTTTTCCAAAGAGGGAGGAAGCCAGACCATTTCTCCTTGAGACCCCCACCGAGTGCTATCCCAGGAGCTTTTGCTTCTTCCCCTATTGGTTAATATTGAACTCATGACTGTCAGCACTGTAGCTCATGCTGGAATGAAGCTCATCTAATTAAGGCATTCTCTGCCCAGGGCATGACAGCCATCGTGTGCCTAGGAACACCGTAGAACCCTTTGTCAGGCTGCTTGGAGGGACTCTTAGATAGCAAAGTTATCAACAGAAAGCCCAAACATGGCTCTGAAAAATTCACACAGAGGACATTTGCTTACAGCTCCAGAGCTGACATCAGGAAGGCAGAACATCGCTTGTTCCACCTCAACTGGGAATGGATACATTGCAGCTCCAATTGTCTCCAGCTCTGCTCCTGTCTGCTCACATCTATAATGCCACACAGATTGCCGGGGGACTGGTTTGAGTGTTACAAGTAAATTTTAGCAGAATAGGCAAAGGTAAATTTGGAATCCAGGAATAATGAAGACTGACTCTTCTCTTCCAACTTGGTTCATGGTCAGTGCTCAGCAAGGAGTAGAACCTAATACATTGTGTATCAGTCAGAGACAGATCTCTTCTGGGACATCAGGAATCTAAACATCAGCTCATGTCCAGAGTGACTAGGGGGGCAAAGAAGTGGGGAACCTCTAAAATCAATGCTCCTGGGAGCCAGGCACCTTCTTTCCTCTCTCCCAGGACTCCCTGACTTCTCAGGCTTAACTCTGGGGAAGGCAGCAGACACACATGTCAGGCTGTGTGTGTGTTCGGGGTGGGGTGGGGTTGGTGGGTAGCTCCCTCATTTCATGCCAGGGCTGCTGGCCCGGTGTGCTGGAGAGAAGCCCCAGCTGGCTGGGTCCAGCCTCATCTGACCAAAGGCCTGCTGGCTGCTGCAAGCAAGTGCAAGCATGTACCTTGGCATTGCTCTGGCACTGGCCAGTGGGTTGGGAGACCAGCAGAGCAAAACAGTGGGTCTGAGTTCCCAACTTGCTGGGTCCCAGAGGAGGAAGAAGCTGACTGGCTCAATACACACCACCCCTTCCTGCTTTCCAAGCACCCCACTCTTTTCCCTCTGGTCAGGTGGTCAGAGAAGCCCCAGGGATCCTTAACCTTGCTCTCTGCTCCCTCCCAAGGTGGGAAGTAGGGGGAACAGGAAAAGGAAAGGAACTTCCATATCTTGAGCCTTCCCTGTGACCAGCCCAGTGCTGGCTGATTGGACTCCTCCCAATAACCCTGCAGTATCCAGAGATCCCTGGGTTACAGATGAGGAAACTGAGGCTCAGAGTTGTCCTGTGAGCATGGCAACTGCAATCCCATTGTTGGTATTTGGCAGTGTTGACATGATTTGTATGAACAATGCAGAATTCTGTTAAGGATTTTTCAAACAGTATGTAAAAATGTTGTATAAAAGCTAACATTTCACAGGGATCCCGTGGCAATCATTAATATAAATTAGTAATAACAACAGTAATACTGCAACCTTCCCTGAGTTCTTTCTAAGTGTAGGCACTGTGTAAAGAACTGTATATAATTTAATCACCTCAGGTATAGATTGTCATTGTACCCAATTTAGAGATGGGGCATCTGAGGCTCAGAGCTGACTTGCCTTAGGTTATGGAGGAAAAAAACACAAGAAAACAAATGAGCAGTGGCTAGAACCCTGGCTGATGACTCCAGAATGCTCCCTTTTATCTACTGTGCCGTGGGCTGGGCTGGTAGGGGGTCTTTTTCTCATTCTTGGCTCACCTCCCATCACCTCCTTCATCTCACTGAGTACAACAGGCAACAAGAGTTCCAAGGAGCCAGAGTACTTCTGGGGGAAGAGTCCAGAAGCTTCTAAGCAAGAGTGCTGCATATACTGCTACCACCTCATCATTCCTGTGGCTTGTCTTCCTGTTGGACCAACCTCATGGGTACAATGCTCAGACGTCTTCTACTCACCTGACTTCCTTTGGGCTCCAACTTCCCCAACATTCAGGCTCTCTATTTCCCTCCTGTTAGTTATATTTCTACAGACAAGGAAGCCCCCATTACTACACTCCTATAGGGCACTGGGTGCTGCCCCCAGTCTACCATGTTTAACAACTGAGCATCACTTTGTGTTAACACTGCCCAGACCACAAATATAAAGACAAGAGGACCACGCTTACTCCTTCATGCTTGTAGTCCTAGGGGAAGACAAACAGAAGGAGCAGGACTGCTCACTGTGGCTAGTGCCCTTACAGAGCCATGAATAAAGTGCTATGGGAAGCCCCAGTCCCCTGGGGAAGATTGAGAGACAAGTCATGGGATGCAAAGGGGCTTGAGAAATACAGGTTTTGATCAGAAATGTACAGAAGGAGGCTGGAGCCAATAATTTCCTTTAACTGCGTACGTGCAACAGGTTTATTTTGCCAAGCTGACACACTTATCTCTGCCAACCTTCCCTGCTCTGAAGGTGAAACAGGAATGAGTGACATCTATCCTCTTGGATTTTATAGAGATGTTGGCAAAGGGTGAGGGTGGTGTGAGGGGCTAGGAAGACCGGAGCATCAGGAGCTCTCATAATACAAGGTTTGGCAAAGTCAGAAACTATAGCAGATGATCAGGAAAACACTGCTATTATGGGGTCTGTGGAAGAGAGCAGTGAATGGGGCCAGGAGTCCAGAAAGAGGGGGCCAGGAGTCCAGAAAGAGGAGGCACAGGAGTGGATCACATAAGATGGGAGTGCTCCATTAACACCAAAATCAGATTGCTTGCCACTCATGTTTATTGACCGTCATGGGTATGATGTGTGGTTGTGTGTGAAATAATGAACTTGGGACTTTAGGGGAAGCCAAGGTGAAAAGGTACAACTCCTCCTTTTCAGGAAGACATGTGAAATAAAGCATATTCTGTGAACGTGCTCAGAGCATACTCCCAATACTTTCCTCATTGTCAGTTTATGCTTGCAAGGTCATTTTCAAGTTGTGATCAGCTGGCAGGAATTTTAGCTTCCGGTATAATCAACTGAATGAAATTTATCTTAACCAGATACCCACCCAAGATGAAAAGTGAAATTTTTCTCCAACATCATCATCATCACCATAAGAAATTAATCTTTCCAGTTACTTTCTTTGTAAAGACAGATCTGATGTTACTCTTCAGGGTTATTAGCTCCCTCTGACAAGCTAAGGATGTTTTCTTACAGATCTGTTTGGGGTAACACCTCTGGCTGTCAAAGGGGTAGTTAAGTTCCCAAGGCAAGTCTCCCTCTACACACCTGCCTTGTCAAGCACAGGAAGACCTAGAGGGTTGGTAGGTATGTAAGGAGAGGAAGGACTTATTATGAAGGAGGAAAAATAAAATCATCACTTAGTTGGTTATAAATAATTTTGTTTGGTGTGAAAATAAAAGATAACCATTGACTCAATAAGCAAGCTGCGGTAGAGTAATAGAGTCATATAGTTCATCCTTGTAGAGGTGACCCTGCACATTTGGAAGCCTAGACCATCTTTACTGAGATAAGGAGAAAGGGTTGGTGTACTTGCATAGCCCAGGGCTCTGAGCAATGGGTTCTCAGCAACACTGAGACTGCCTTCATGCCACTGATGTAGAGATGGGGTGGGTTTAGCGCAATGCCTAAATAATCCATTTATTTGTTTGTTTATTTATGAAATTTATTTATATATTTTTGCATTGTTGTCTATCCTGGGTTTGTTTGTTTTCCCTGTATCCCTTTTATAAGAGAGACCATTCAGTATTTCTTTGTTTTTTTCTTTCTGGCTTATTTCTGCTAGCATGAGTCCTTCCAGCTTGATCCATATTGCCACGAATGATGTAGGTTTGTCTCTTTTGATTGATGAATGATATTCCATAGTGTATGTATACCACAACTTTCTGATTCATTTGTCTATTTTGGAGCATGTGGGCTGTTTCTATAACCTAGCTATTGTAAATAGTGCTGCAATAAACATCTGAGTACAGGTGTTCTTTTGAATGAGTGTTTTTGTGTCCTTTGGGTAGAATCCGAGAAGTGGGATTGCTGGATGAAATGGTAGATCCATTTTCAGTTGTTTGAAGGTTCTCCACACAGTTTTCCATAGTGGCTGGACCAGTTTGCATTCCCACCAGCAGTGTAAGAGTGTTCCTTTCACTCCACATTCATGCCAGCACTTGTTGCCTGTTTTTATTTTTTTTATTTTTTTTTAATGTGGGCCATTCTTACTCTCATGAGATGACATTTCATTGTGGTTTGGATTTTCATTTCCCTGATTATTAGTGGCATTGAGCTTTTTTTTTTTTTCATATGCCTATTGGCCATTTGTATTTCCTCTTTGGAGGAGTGTTTTTTTTTAGAGTTTCTGCCCATTTTTCTACTGGACTTTTGTTTATAAGTTATGTGAGTTCCCTGTGGAATTTTATTATCACTCCATTATCACTTGTGTGTAGGGCAAAGATTTTTTTCCCTATTCATTTGGGTTTCTTTTGTTTTTGTTATTTTTTCTTTTGCTCTACAGAAGCTTTTTATTTATTTTTTATTTTTCCCCACCACCATCCTTTATCTACAGAAGTTTTTTAACTTGATGTAGTCCAGCTGTTTAATGCTTTCCTTCATTTTTAAAGCATCTATAGATGTGCCCAGAAAGAGGTTCCTGAAATGTAAGTCTTGGAGTGTCCTGCCTATATTTTCCTCTATGTTGTTTATGAATTCAGGTCTTATATCTAGGTCTTTTATCCATTTTGAGTTGGTTTTTGTACATGGTATGAGGAAGTGGTCTGGATTAATTTTTTGCATGTAGTGGTTCAGTTTTCTTAGAACCATTTGATGAGGCTATCCTTCTTCCACTCTATGGTTTTTTCCCCTTTGTCAAAAATTAGTTGACCGTACATATGTGGCTTTATTTCTGGGCATTAAATTCTGTCTCATTGGTCTGTGTATTTTTTGTCCAGTACCATGCTGTATTAATTATTATGGCTTTGTAGCATAATTTGAAGTTTAGGAATGAAATACCTCCATTCTCTCTTTCTTTGGTCAGGAGTGCGTTAGCTATTTGAGGTCTTTTTTATTCCATATAAATTTCAGTAATTTTTGCTCCATCTCTTTAAAGAAAGTCATTGGAATTTTTATTGTGATCACATTAATTCTGTATATTGCTTTTGGTAGTATGGCCATTTTGCTAACAGTGATTTTTCCAATCCATGATCAGGGACTATCTTTCCTTTTATTTATGTCTTCTTTCATTTCATTAACGATGTTTTATAGTTTTCTTTTTATGGGTCTTTCACATCTTTTGTTAGGTTTATTCCCAGGTATTTAACTTTCACTGGTGCAATGGTGAATGGGTGATTTTTAAAATTTCTTCTTTCATCTGATATTTTGCATATAAAAAGGCTAATGATTTTTGTGTGTTGATTTTGTAACCAGCTACCTTATTGAACTGATTTATTGTTTCAAGTACTTTTTCTGTGGATTTTTTGGGGGGTACTCTATTATGTTATCTGTATGTAATGATAGCTTTAACTTCTTTCCCTATTTTTATATTCCTTTTATGTATCTCTCTTGTCTTATTGCCCTAGCTAGGACCTCCAGTACTATGCTGAAAAATAATGGTGAGAGAGGGCATCCTTGCTTGGTTCCTGATCCATAACCTATTTAAAGTCGGCAACACAGAGAGCTTCTGGGAATGTTTCCTTTATCCCGAGTCTTGACTATATAAAACACTGAAAAAATAAGAACTGGACTTGAACATGACATTTCAAATATGAATTTAAATGCCCAATGAACTGATGGAAAGACGTTTAATTTTACTAGTAATTAAAGAAACGCTAATTAAAACAAGGTGGTATAATTTTTTTAAAAGAAGTTTAATGAAGCTACTGAGAATCAGTGCAGGTTTGAAAAAAAAAACAGTCACTCTCATTTAGAGGATCATGGGATGGTGGGGTAACTTTTCTGATGGATATATTGGCAGCTTGTATCAGTATGTATTGAGAGCCTTAAAGAAGCATTTTGGGCACAGAAGTTAGAAACTAAAAATCGCATGAACATATTGTAGATATACACAAAGTTTCAACCACTGGTTGCTCATTTATTAGGTACATGAAATAAGTTTTAAAGTAGGGGATTATTTGCACAGTCATTCATAAAATGGGATATTTATATACACACATATAAATATATATAGAGATATGTGTATATATATGTGTGTATACATCCAATATATATGCAATATCTGCATCCATCTTCCAGATTTATTTCTAAGTCTTCTTTAGCTTCATTTGTAGTTGAATGAGCATAATTTTGGTGACAAAGGGTAGAGATTTAAAGTGCCCATTTTACCCCCTTTTAGATGTGTGACTTAAGCCTTTTAGCATCCGAGTCTCTGTCTCCTCACCTGTCAGATGAAGTCAGAAGTCATACCTGGAAGTGCATGGTGAGGATTCCTCAACTCACCATATGCAAAGAAGCACAATGAAGTCATGAATCTAGCAATTTCTTTTGAATTCAGCTAAAACCACAGTAGGGCTTCCTTCTTGCTATTCATGAAATTATTCCTGGATAACCTACCAGCTGTTCTTCTCCCTGTGGTGGAGCAAAATTCCTGCATCTGCCATACTGTTTAGCACAGCTTCAGCATCAGGGAGCCTGGATAATGGAGGCATGAAGACAGAGAGAACATTCCGCAACGTCCGCTCCCAGGCAAAGACGGACGAAGGAAGTGAGCTCGGACATCAGCACACAGAGTTCCCTGACTTGGTGACACAGTATGATTGTTGCTGTAGCTGTGTGCTTCCTGTAACGTCGGCTGCAGGTTTTTTTTTTTTTAAATAACTGTATTTTTTTTAATAACTTACTGTTTAAAACTAAAATGGCTTTATTTACAAGGTAAACTTTTTTTTTAGTTTTAGCACAACTTCCATTTTTTTAAAGATTTTATATATATGTATATATATATCTTTTAAAAATCTTTTAAAATCTTTTAAAAATCTTTAAATATATATATATATATATATATATATATATTACCCTGACATTCTCCCACCACCGTATCACTGTATCACATCATCCTTATCCCTGATTGTGCCCATCCCTCCTCTGATATCATCCCCTCTCCCTTGTGGTCCTTCACTTACTAAGGAAGCTTTCTTTTTCATTTTGTGGTAAATAAAAAAAATACTAAAGCTATACGAGAAAGTAGACTTAACCAAGGCACATTCACATGGTAACAAAATGATGCAATGAAGTCTAGTGAAACATTCTTGCCTGCCAAACACATTCTAGGTTGGATTACAAGTGTGCAGGATCACTGAGAACACACCACCTCCAAGCTGAGAATTTCTCTTTGACATGTAATCTGAAGGATAAAAAGGGAATCAAAATATGATTAGCCTTTTTTGCTAAGTGATTTTCTCTAAAGCTTGTGGTTCCTTAAAATATCTCCCACAGGAAAGAGATATTGATATGAAGAAATATTTGAGAAAACATCGATATAGACAATATGTCTGAGAGGTAGTGACAGATTTTAAGGCCACCCAATGCCTCCCGTTTGATGGATGTGGAAACTGACCCAGGCATGAGTAAGAACTGCATTAAAAACCCACAGTGAATCCATGGCTGAGCTGGCACAAGACCCCAAATGACTGACCCCAATGAGGGAATGGATATTTTATCACACCCTTCAGTGCCTCCTGTGAGAAGACTCAGATTTAAAAGTTAATAAACAATATGAGCAAAGATAAGCTCTGATCACCAAGATTTTGCCTAGAAGAAATGACCACTGCTTTTGATTTTATGTTCGTGACTCTGTTAGAAAAGCAACAACAAAAAACCCACCTTTCCAAGAATATATATTTTGAATTACAGACTTTCAAATGGTCTACAAGTGAGCATGGAAATGAACATACCACTAACAGCAACACTGACAAAGCTACTTCATCCAATTGTCATAGTGAGAGTCTCATTGAAGGTGGTCATTATTGGCACACTTGCCTACCTTTGCAACATCGTGCATTGCTTTATGTATCGTGCATTCACAGGAAGTTTTTGCACACATCAACTCAATTGATTATTAACCTAAGCACATGAGAGAGGTGTTTCTAGGCTTCACCTATATAGTCAAGGATGCTGAGAATCCAAAAACAGGCCTGATCAGGGGCACACACAATGGAGGGGTGGG
The DNA here is from genome assembly GCA_004024945.1 of Uropsilus gracilis. Taxonomy (NCBI): domain Eukaryota; kingdom Metazoa; phylum Chordata; class Mammalia; order Eulipotyphla; family Talpidae; genus Uropsilus; species Uropsilus gracilis. The sequence goes on along the minus strand of PVHY01005416.1, from coordinate 48,110 downwards.
GCTGAGATCCAGGTTCAAGGTCAAATTCAGACTTCTTTGCACAGGCCATCTCTCCCTGGCCACCAATGCCTGCCATTCCAGGTATGTCCTGGGAGCAGTTGTTTCCAAACACTGCAGGGAAGGGTTCCTGTGCTGAGAAATCTAGGGGTCAAGGGCGAGTCTTTGCACTGAAAGATTTAACGAGGTGGTTTTGGGAAGGAGCAAACAAGAGCAGAGACTGTGATGCAGCCCAAGACCTGTTAGGAGACTGCCTAACTGCAAAGGATGGTTAAACTTTTTAATGTCCTCAGCAAGATCCTCCACTTCCTCAGGAAAACCTTTCCTGACCTCTCAAGCTGTGTCATGTCTGTGATTTATGGTTCCATTGTGTTCCACTTTTTTCTTTTCTAATTATTTTGATAGCTTGAAATTAATTTTTGGAAGGCTATTTTGTGCAGTCTCCTCTACCAGACCAGCAGCTTCTCCAGGGCAGGAATATGTTTCCTAGTCTCTGCTGTATCCCTATGCCCAGATTTAGCTTCATGTCTAGTGAGTACTCAGATAATACACTCTGATAGCATCAGTTCCCCAAGAAATGCATGAAAGTATTTTTAGGCAAGATGTTTGCAAAGTAATGGAGGCACAGGAGGGTACTGGTTATCTGAATGTGGTCTGGGGAAATCTAGGAGTCCCTGGAAGCCTTTCAGGGGGTCTACATGGACATGGTATTTTCATAGTAATGTTTATATTCCATTTGTTTTTCTCACTACCCTTTTCTCATGGGCACATAGTAGATTTTTCTGAAGGCTCCTTGATGTGCAATGATGTCACTGCTGTGATGACTAATGGAAAATGTGCTGTGTGTTCCTGAGTTTTAAACACTTCTCACATTTAATTTCTGTTATGGTGATTGAGATAAGCCAAAGAAAGGAAACTTCTTTTGCATCTGTAGTAATTTTGAAGGTTGTTGAGAAGTCTGAAGACCATTATGCCGGAGGGCAGCTGGCTTAGTAGTAAGTGTGAGCCTTCCTGGAGCCCTCAGATCCTGGCAATATTTGTTCTTAGAGTGAACTATATGACCACTTCAGTCTTAGTTTTCTCATCTTTTTTTCTTTTCTTTCTTTTTTTTTGAGACTAGGTCTCACTATTTTTGCCCATGGAACCACAGGCTCTCGTTGCCCGGGGTACCACAGACTCAAGCAATCCCCAGCCTCAGCTTCCCAGATGGCTGGGATTACAGGTGCACGCCACCACGCTCAGCTGGTTTTTTTTTTTTTTTTGAACTAGGTCTTGCTATGGGGCCCCAGGCGGGACTCGAACCGTGATCCCTAGCCCCACCCGCTTCATAGGCTGAAGCTTACAGGCACAAGTCACTGTGCCTGGTCCCTGTTTTCTCATCTTTACAATGGGGTAACAGTAAAACTAACCACGTAGATGTAAAGTTATAAAGTGACTAAATGGTTAAAATATGAATTAACTACCTTTTGGCCAACATTTTTAAACATTTTGTTATATCTTTATAGTTTTACTATTTTTATATATTATAAACCAAGTCACATAGAACTCCCTACTAACAAATCCACAAGTTTTAAATTTTCAACAACTCTCTTTGATCTTCATTCATATTCTTAAACAATTGAACACCTCAAGACAAAAGTACTGAAAGATAATGGAAATGTTGCTTAAGCTGACACATCATAAAATAGTTATTGATATAAAAGATCTGTTACAATTACAATTCAGTTTAGTCAACACAAATTTATCTTTTTCTTAATAGACACCCTTTGGAATTAATCCTAGCTAATCCTAGCTTATCTTAAACTAATATAAGATATTTTTAAAGTTTTGACTATCTATTTGTGAAAAACCAAACCTGAACACATTTTAAAAATAAAGTTATAATTATATCACACTCTTCACTGATGAAACAGAGGTAAAGACAAATACTAGCGCCCTGCCTAGTGCCGAATGCTCTGTAAATAGTAGCTCTTACAGAGAAGTGAAGGGGTTTGTTCAAGGTCACACCAGGGCTAAGGGGCAATGCCACCCCTGAGACCTTGGAGGAACTGATGGTATGCTTAGCTCTCCCCTTGCCTGAGGAATGCAGAAGCTGCTGCTGGTGGTGGTGTGTGTATGTGTGTGTGTTGGGGGGAGGGGGTCCTTCTTCCTCAACTGCCCAGTGGCCCAGAAGCCAAGGACAAGGATGTTTGAACATTGTTTGCAGGGACAGTCAACCCTGGTGGGAGCCTGGAAAGAGGAGGGTGGGAGAGACAGGAGCCCCAAGAATAATGACTTGTCTGGCCCAGAAAGACATTGCTTGCACGGGGCTCTGCCACCTGCCACTGAGAAGGCAGTAATGCTGGCCTGTACCAGGGAGAAGCTTCGATTCCTGGAAATTCACATCAGCACATTCATTCCTGTCTTATCAGCAAAATGCAGAGGAGGCCAAGGAGCAACGGACGGATCCTGTTACTCATGATGAAATGCCCTGCTGGTTAAGAATGAGAACTGTTGTAAAAATGAGTTCCTAGTCATGGGGTGAAAACAGATGTTGGATTCCTTCTTTGCTAATTTCTTCCCCTTTGACATAGTTCAGAGCAGGAATCAAGCCTTAGATGCTTAATGGCTTAGGTGTGTAAAAGGTGTATAAAAGGTCTCGAATGGTGTGAGAAAGAGAGGTTTCCATGCCAAGGCTCAGGAACATCATCCGCTCTTCATGGGCAAACCAGGTCCACTTGGAGGCAAGGGAGCTAACGGAGGTCATACAGCTTGGCTAGGGGTACTGAGGTGCTGAGATTTTTGCTAATACCCGAAGCAGGATTTATCAGAGTCCTAAAATTAGGACTGATGGTCTCGAATGGGTCCATGAAAACATGATCTGGAAAAACTTGTTTCTATAAGAGCAAAGTTTTTTCTAATCATCCTTTTCTTTTAAAATAATGAAATAAAATAATGAAAATTACCCTTCCCTTATTTCAAAAAGAATCTATGTTTAGAAGGGAATAGAAGCAATGCTTGAGGCTTTCAATCACAATACCTACCAACATCGAAGGCTTGGCTTGTAGAAGAAGGTCCAGTACAATCAGGGTTAGCAATCCTGGATCCACGGCTATGTCACCCTGTGATCAATCGCCAAGGCATCTTGAAGCCTCTGATTTTCTTTGACAAAATGATGATATGATGCTTTCTTGAAAGTGCTGTTGTGAAGAGAGTAGAATTACAACTGAACTTTAAGCAAAATAAGGGGTTCAGAGACCCGGAGTGGAGGATGTTAGCATAAAATTTGGGTACAACTTGGAGTTGGTCTGCCATACTTGCATCTGTAGATTCCCTCAAACAATATCCTGTACTTTATTTAGTCTGTCAACCGGGAACCTTCAAATAGGAAAAAAAAGTCCATGTATGATAAGATGCACACAGTTCAAACCTTGTTGTTCAAGGTCAACTGTATTATTAATAACTAGCTTTGAGCACTATGAGCACTGCGCCTCTGCTTCCCTGAATTATATGTGCTTGACCGTTGTGATAACTCAGTGACCTGGGGCTCCTTCCATTTGCGTTTTAGCTGCGAGAGGGGCCTAGGTGCTGGCTTGGGAAGCTCCAGCCAGTGTGGCCTGTGGGGCCTGTGCCTGCCCTGATCGGCATGCACCCGCAGCTGCCACCTGGCCTCTGGCTGGCAGCTGCATCCACCAAGCACCAAGCACCCTCTGCCATCAAGCTGACTGGTAAGAGAGCCTTGGGGACTGGACTGGGAGACCCAGAACAGCCCTGGGTGTGGGACAACATTGGGCCCTGGGAGGCCCACATGGGAGCTGCCATTGCTTCAACAAGCAGCTGCTCCATCCTGTAGGTACTGGGCTTCTTCCACTTGGGTTTCGGCGGCGGGAGGGGCCTAGGTGCTGACTTGGGAAGCTCCAGTTAGTTTGGCCTGTAGGAGCTGTGTGTGTCCGGATCAGCATGTGCCTGCAGCTGCCAGCTGGCTTCTGGCTGGCAGCTGCACCCATTATGCACCTACTGAGCACCCTCTGCCATCAAGCTGACTGGTAAGAGGGCCTCGGGCACTGGCCTGGAAGGCCTGGACCGAACTGATGCATGGGCAAGATAAGATCCACTCAGGGTCCGAGAAAATGGGCATGAGGGGGTGGGGAAGTTTTGCTGTTTCACTTTTAGGCCACTTAGTCCTCAGAAGGAATAAGAAAAAAACAAACATTGCAAACAGTAACATAGAACACGTGAGGGACCAGATAAGGACCCTGCCAATACAACTGGGCAGGACACAGGAGAAAGATCGTCATAGAACATAGTAGACTGGAGAGACAACCATGGTGAAGACCTATCACAAGACCCCATTTCGGGTTATGCTACTCAAGAAAACAAGGATCCTCTTCCCATACTGTGGGAGAGGAAGTCCACAGAGTTGGGGAATTGGCTCCACAACAAATCTGCAAAGGGAGAGAGTGGAGATAATCCACAAAGGCCATTGGTGGATGCCTGCCCTCACTGAGAAACCCCATTACAGAAAACGACTGGGAGCAAGACCCCCCAAGCCAGAAGGCAGAGCTCTGGGGTGAAGAGGCAAAGGATTTACAGGGAGAATGGCCTGGAACGGGCAGCCAGCAATGAGAAGACATTGTTAAATCTCAAATGAGCACGGACTGGCTGCCCAATTCAAAGCTAAGGCTACAATCCTTCATGCACAGAATGCTGTGTACCAGGAACACAGTCCCTCACTGTCAAATAGACACAACCACAGAAAAGAAGGGAGACCTATGGTCTGAACATAAATCGTCAAACAACGAGAGAGGTCTGAGTGAATGGGGTGGGGGGGGGAGGGAAGGCATCCAGGCAACCGTTTATCTATGTAAAAAATTTAAAAAAAAATTAAAAAGAGAGAAAAATTAAAAACAAAAACAAAAACCTCAGTGACCTGTATTAGTTGTTCCAACAGAACTCCTAATAAAGAAGGAAATGGAGACTCAAAGATGTTATGTTCCTGCCCATCTAAGGTCACCGAGTCAGTAAGGATCAGAGGTGGGATTTGAACTCATGCTATCTGACGTCACAGCTCATGTGAACCTGTGTAAGATGCTAGGATAATAGCAGCAAATGTAAGAGGTGCAGCAAAAATTGAGCCAGTATTGATATGACTAAAATAGTCATATTTAATGTCACTTGGGCTTATGTAGTATCACAAAGGCTGTGTCTTTCATTATAAGATGACTATGGAAAAGAAACCAAGAAAGTAGTATCAAGACATATTTGTAGATAAAACCCAAAGTCAGTTCAGTGCCTGTAATGAGAAGCTAATATAATGACCCTGATTAGGGAATGTCACTTTGAAAAGTTCTAGAAAAAGAAATAAGGACTCTTAGAGAGTTTCCATGTCATTAAATTAGTAATGGGAATCCTACATTGAGACTTTGCTGGAGATCTTCCTGGGCAAACTGCATTATCACAGTCCACTGATTTGAGGAAAAACTAGATGGTCCATTGGAGGCAAAATTATTATCTCATGCTTGTCACAGAGTCACATAAACGTCTTGATTAAGACAAATGATTCATTATGTAACACATTTCTTTTAAAAAAAAATTTCATTCTCTTTCATTATGTGGAAGTCCTGGGGGAAAAAAAGTGGTGACTGGGTCCTTTCTTGATGAGAAATGTGGGAGCCAATTCGCAGTTCTTTTAATGCAGAGACTGATCGGGATTGGCAAAGAAGTCAAAGCACTGGGTGACCCATTGATTTCTGATGCCTATAATACCCATGATCACAAAGAAGCTAGAAGCACACCAGCTTTATTGCATTTATTGCAGCTTTAAAGCTGTTGAAGGCCACGAGAGAGAGGACAGGATTTGCACAACATTTCTAGGACAAAGAGTTTGGTCAGGGGGCCCCAAGTCATCTCTTCCCTTGGAAGTTTTCGGATGTCTTGGGTGAATCTCACAGAAGGATTTTCTGAGCACTTTGGATAGGAAGTCCATGTTACTCAATAAGCAGGGGAGGCTTTTAAGAACTGGTCATGAAGTATAATATAAAGGAAGTATATGGCTTAGTGAATTTTCATCATTCCTTGCAACCAGCACCCAGGTAATAAAACAGGGCCTTACTTGCACGCAGAACTTCCATCTTGTGCTACTTGTATAACTGCTAGTCCTTAAGGGGTAACTCAAGTCCTGGATTCTTAGTACCATGAGTTAATTTTGCCTGATTTTTAATTTTTTATGAAAGGAAAGCAATAGACTTTTGTATGTTTTTTTTTTAAGCTCAATATTATGTTTAGATATTTTTTCTCTACCTCTTTGCAACTAATGTAACTGATATATCTTCACTACCATGTGTGCACCATTGGGTACTGTGCCTAATGCTGTGGTGAACATGCTAATGCGTGTCTTTTTTACAACTGATCGCATTTCAATGCGATCTATGTATGTGGAATGGCTTGGAGAGAATGGGGATAAGATCATTTTTCCAAAAGTGTGGTGGAAACTCTTGCAGCAGCAAGAAAATGGTACAAAAGGTGAGATATTTGATGTTGGAGCATATGGTACCTGTGAAACTTGATGCTCACACTCCTGGGAGTGCCACCTCTCCCTCCACATCTTTATCCTACTAATTTCATGTTGTATCATTTGTACCTCCCTGGGAGGCTTCCTGACCATCTCCTCCGAGTCCCCTTAGCCTGCACGGTTCTTGGTGACAAAATGCTGGCAATCTGACCTTGCCCTTTCCTCACTAGATTCTGAGTTCCTTGAGGGATAGAATGGGTTTGACTCAGTGTCTTTCTAGGTTCATGTGTCCATTCTTTGCCTTGCTTTCTGTCCAGGGAAGCAGACCTCATTGGACTTCATTAAGAGACCTTTGCTTCTGACTCTGGACGGAGGGAAAGTCCCTTCAGAAGACTAGCGGCAAAGAGGAGAGTGAAAACAGCTGATCTTTTTCCTAGTCCTTGCTCTCTAATGTTAACTTGGGCTAGTCATATCTTCTCTCTAGATACCAATTCTTTCCCTTTAGGCCTAGAACTAACAGTCCCAAAGTTTGTAGGCTCAGAAAGGGGTTCTGCACTATCCTGGTGACTTCCTGGGATTAAGTCCCACTTGATTTATCTTAACTTGTGTGGGCATTCTGTTGGGACCATGGCTGATACATACATCCTATTAATCTTCACATCTACCTGGCATGCATCTGGCAGCTGATAGCAATCAATTGACTAAATAAACAGGTACTGAACTGGGAAAGATGAAAATGGAGGAACTGGTCAAAAGCCAATAATGAAGGACCTTGAATGCTCTCATGAGAAGTTTAGACTTTAATCCTCAAGAGCAGGTGTTGCAACTTGAAGTGTCTAACAGGGGCCAGGATGGTATAGGTGGGGACTGTGCAAGCAGGAAGTGAATACTGTTTGCATTATGCCTCCACTACTTAGCATCAGCCCACTGATGCTCTGAAGGAATCTGGACCCAATAAATTTCTGACAATTCAAGAGAAGTAAGAATCCAGATTTCTACTTTTTTTCTCTGAGAAATATTGATTTTTAAATATGAAATGCAATGTTTTAAGTGTCAACTTCAAATTTTAACACTTCTTACTCCCTAAGTAAGTGTGGATGCCATTTGGTAAGCTCTCTGCAATCGGTGAGGAACCGTTGGATGATATGAAGGTGGGGAATGAGGTGTGCAGGTATGGCACAGCACCCTGAAAAAGAGATCCCCAATAAATGAGCTGTGGAGACAGGGCCCCCTTTGATCTTGGTCTTTGAAACAGTTGAAATGTGCTTATGGGGTGTGTGCTGAGAATACTAATCTTTCTCCAGGATGGGAAGTTTTTAGATCAGTTTTTAGTTCTAAAAATAGCATTTCGTGGATTTCTCCACTTTAGTCAGGTTCCCAGACACTTTCTCTATTTCTGCTTCAAGCTGGGAGCTCTGAGTTCTTTTGGGTTTTATCAAATTATACACTGTGCAAAGGCATCCATTTCACTAACAGATGGACTTAATGTGCATGAAAATACATGCCTTTTAAAGAAACTAAATTAGTAGTTCCACTTCTTTCCCCTTTTATTAAAGACAGAGTTCTAGGAGAAGTCTCTGCTATAAAGTCAGACTTTATAGACATCAGCAAAATGAGATTTATTTAGATGGAAATGGAATGGAACACCAGACAAGTTCTTTGCAACACTGGGCCTGCAGGTTGCAAGTGGTGATTCCAAGAGAAAGCTCCCCCCCCCCCCATGCCAGCAGTGGTTTGAAAACAATAGAGGGAAGAGAAACACTTTGGAACACCCAAAAACTTTTGGAAATGGAGATTCTGGTGAGAGAACCAATGCTTGACTTCCTTTGATCACAGGCAAGATGGCATGAAGATGGTGGAAATGGGATGAGACAGTGTATGAATCCATAAAAGACAGATACTAAGTCAAAATAGCTCATTTGTAGTCCTCAATGAGATCCTGCTATACTCATATTGTCTGATTGTTAATTTATAGTGTTGAGGGACCCATTCTATGCTGTGGACACCATAAGGCTTATTCTTGGAAGAAGTATGAAAGCAATTATGAGGCAAAGTATCTTCTTTTGATGTTTTTATTTATGGACCTATTTATTTATGCTATTTATCTAAACAATGACATGAGTGTATTCTGATTATGAAATCTCAGCCAACAGAGCAAAAATGTTCTCTTGCTCCCTTTTTCTTCAAGTGTGTGTCTTTGCCTTTTTAAAAAAAAGTGCAATTATATACATACAGATGTTTGATATAGACTTCATGGTGGTTTTTTAGGGTTTCATAAATAGAATTATGATACACATGCTCCACAATTTTCTGAAGAAAAATATTATGTCAGAATGTTCAAATCAGCTACATTATTCAGAGAACCCACCCATGTTCTTTTTCCCTTTCCCCCAAATAGACAATATGCTGCTACCGATGTTTCACTGCCACCAGAAAGTGTATCATATACACCTCTCTGTGCCATGTGAAAGTATTTTCTTGGGGTAGTTACCAGAAATGATCAAAGAGAATGCATATTTTTTTTAAATAGATACTGTCAAACTACCCTTTGGTGTGTGTTCCCACAAGCTGTATTTAAAAGCATACCTCTTTCCCTCTCTCACTGGCACTAGACATTGTTAATCTTTTTAATTTTTGCCAATTTGATAAGTGAAAGAGGAAATCTTGCTGTCATTTTAATGAGGACTCTCAGATAAAAAGTAAGGTTGAGTAACTTCATATCTTCACTGGCTGTTTCTAATGTCCTTGCTAGATGTTGGAATAGCTAAGAGCATTTTGTGGTAGAAAGAATGGTAGCTACAGGAGAGATGATGGTGGGAGTTCTAACTTGTTTTGCAAGCTTGATGACTTTCATAAGTTATCTTACTTTTTCAGAACTCTGTATTCCTATCTATAAAATGGGAGACATAGTTGTGAATATTTGTATTCTTCAAGATTCACACACTGAAGCCTTGATTCTCATGCTAACTGGAGCCAGGACCTTTGGGAGATATTCAGATTAAGTTACAGTGTCAGTGTAGGACCCTTATTATGGGGTTAGTAGCCTTCTAAGAAGAAACACCAGATACCTCTTTTTTTCACCATGAAGAAGAAGGACATGAGAAGACAGGAAGGCAGGAAGAAAGCCTCATCAGGAAGCAGATCTCTCCACACCTTGATCTTGGACTTCTCAGCCTCTGGTCTTGTGAGAAATAGCTTTCTGTTTTTAAGGCCACATGTCTACAGTATTTTGATATGGTTGCCTGAGCAAATTAAGACATGTGCTTTCATTACCAGTTCTCTCCCTTGGAGATTGTCATGAGAATTCAGTGTGAAATAGCATCCAAAGGCTTTTGTGATAGTGTGCTAGCCTAGTATCTCCAGAGAAACAGAATCAAGAGGATACATATGATATTAGGAATTGGCTCACATTGCTATGGGCCTGAGAAGGCCAGAGCTATAGTCAGTAAGCTGCAAACGCAAGAGAGATGATGGTGTAAATTCCAGTTTGACTCTTACTGCAAAGCGGGAGGGGATCAGTGTTCTGGTCCAAAATCAGTGTGACTTTTCTCTGACTTTGCTATTTAGTCCAGTCGAGTCTTCCACAGTTTGGATGAGGCCTTTGGAGAGACACACTGCTTTGGATTCCATTGTGACTCTCATCCAAAAACACCCTCACAGGCACATCCAGAGTACTGCTTAACTAGCTCTCTGAGCAGTTCAGGGCACGTCATGGTGACATTAAGCTTCATACATACACTAGACCAAGATAGGGCTATTTTTGGTTTATTTTACCAAAGAAAAGAGAGATTGCTAATCCTAATCTTCTCACCCTCTCCCTATTTAGTATGTGTTGATATTCAGTGATAAACTATTTAAAAAGTGAATTCCCGTTTAACAATTACTCAGTATTTTCTTGTTCATAGAGAGGATCATTATGTAAGGGGGAGAATTTGAGATCCCGTCTCTAGATTTGGGTGCACACGGCAGGTAGTGAAGTGTGTTAAATCAGTTGTATCAAAAGTCGCTTGGGAATAGAGTTTGGGGCACTTTCGTCCCTCACACTTGAGGGAAACTAACATTACTCCAGGTTGGCACATGAGTCTGTCCTTTCAGGGAGCCCTTCTCTTTAAGCCTGGTAGGCTGGCAGGGTACTGAGCCTGACTGGATGCACTGAATGCTGGGCAGCATCACATCTCCTTTTTTTCCTGGTTGATAGAATCCCTGTAAGCACCCAAGTGTACTGGGAAAAGCAAGTGGTTGCTCTTCTCTGAATCAGTGTGTAGCTGGGTGGTCTGCCACAGAGAGAGGAAGGGAAATGTTGACTCTGAGTGAAGCACTTCCTCTGTGGTGCAGGTGCAATGTGTTCCCTCTAATAGCTCTCAAAATAAGGCAAACCCTTTTATTGTTCCTGCTTCTAAATGATAAAAGCACTGCAAGCTTAAATACCCCCCCCCCAAGGAACGAATAAGGGGTATTGTTGAAATGTATGCCTCTTTCAGATCCCTGATTTTTCCTTCCAGGGCTGTAGATGCATTGTCAAAGTTGAGTGGACTTCCCAATTGAGTCTGCTCTAGCCTGGCACATAGTAGGTATTCAAGAAATGGTTCCTACTGTCATCCTTTTTCTGGTAATTTTATTTTATTTTTAAAAATTTTAAACACTTAAAAAATTCTTTTATTGATGGCATATATTTATTTACATTATTGAAATCCCCGAAGTTCTCCCACCATTAAGTCACCTGTGAATCATCATCGAGATCTCTTGTGTTCATTCCTCCTCTGATTTCACACTTCCTCCCTCCACCTCCAATTCTGTAGTTCTGTTATCAGTTTGTTAGTTTTAACTTTTCTTGTTCTTTTGTTTGTTTATCCTCTATCCCACATATAAGTGAGAAGAATGATCCCCACTGTGACTGCTCTAGGAGGGCTCTGGGAATGCAAAGAGGACAGATGGGATAAGAAGCAGGGAACAGACATGTGTCTCTGTTTATATCCTGTCTAAAAGTCAGATTAGATGACCATGGTGGCCATGGAGGGTCGCAGATGGCAGGGTAGTAGAGGATGGTTGACCTAACCTAAAATAAACTTTCTATCCCAAGCATTCAGAGAACATTCTCTTACCACAACTTCCCATTTTATCCCTACTTTCCCTACAAATCTCCATTAGCCCGCTCCTGAACTCTGCTTCTTAAACCACATCCAAGTTTGTTCTCTGACCCAAGCATCAACTGCGTCTACCACCAGATGTGTTTCCTGATGAATAGCTCAGAGGATGAAACTCTGCAAGCTTAGGAACTTTCCACACTTGAATGATCTTGCTTAGACAGAGCTTTTTGCTTTCTTTTCAGCCTCATGTGCTATGAACCAGCCAATCATCTATTCTTAAAACACTTGCTGATGACCATCTTTTATGTGCCAACCTTGTATCTCCCTTTTGACACAATGCCCAGTTAGACATTGTCTTTACCTGGGATCTCACTGCTTTGTAGACTTTCTTGGTTTTCTTATTGCTGCCATTGTCAGCACAGCTTCCCAGCACTCTGGAACAGAAGTCCCTGGTCCAGAGCCACATCCTGGACAGCATTCCCAATATCTAAGAGACTCTTGAACCTACAGCTACTCTAGCTATTCCCCAGGCACTCTCCCCTCTTTCCTGGAAGTTTGCTGACTTTCCCAATTGGCCTCCACCCTGAAAGCTTTTCCAAGCTGGGGCATCATTTTACTCATCTTCACCATCCCCAGAGGGCCTAGTATGAGACCTGTCAGATAACAGGGCTCCATAATTATTTGAAAGATGCTACAGTTATGGGAATGACTTTGTGGATTTCTCTGAATTTAAACAAATAGGATCTTAGCACAGGGATTCTGAGTACTCGCAAGCTGGGTCTGCATATGCAATTAGCATTATCAAATCAATCCAGAGTCTTTTAGAATCTCTCAATGTTCCATGTACCCAACCAATCAAATCAGAATCTGGAGGCTGAGACTCAGGCCAATGCCTGCTTTATAAACGCTTTGGTCCCTTCTGATGTGTGAACGCATATGGAAAGGATTGCTTTGAGGCTTTTGCACACTGTACATTTTGACTACAATGTACAAAAAGGGACCTGTTGTAATAATGCTTTTGGGAAAACTCTGGTCATTATATAAGGAAGCATCAAGTCATAAGAGCAAGCGTGATTTTACTGCTGTTCAAAGTTCAAAAGTTGTACTTCAGAAATGAGGCCTTCACCTCAAAGAGGACACTTCTGCAGAAGGTTGTAAAAATTTACCAGCAAGAAGTAAATAAAGGTACTCAAGAGCAACAGAACCCATGGCAATAAATATTAACCCATTTGCCCTTTACCAAATCCTAGCCCCCCCCCCCCAACACAGTTAATTTGACACTATCTAGAAAACTTGGTTTGGGTGGCTTGTCTCTGATTAGATTGTGCAAAAAAAGGGCCATCAGCCGGCTGTTGAGCCAGAAGGTTGTTAGAGAAGGGTGGGGAGGAGGAAGAAGGAAGACTGTCTGAGCAAAAGCCAGCTGGACTTTTTTTGACACGATAGCGTTCACTTCCAAAGAGGTGCAAAACTCCTATATGGAATTAACACAAATGCAATCTGTATTTGTGTTGTATTTGAAATCAGTTCAGTAGTTTGAGTGTGTGTGCACTGATATTAGCACAGTGTAAATGCCATGTAAAACTCACCCCTCTGTTTTCATTCACTTCTTACGTGCACACATTCTGCCAGTTCTCTGCTTTGGACTCAATGGTAGGACAGACTCAAGGGAACTAAGTATTTGGCTACCATGTGACAAAACAGGTGGTTGTTTGAAGTAAGGTCACTTCCCAGCCAATACAGAACTTGCCTGGGCCCCAGGACAGGTGGCTGTTCGTCACAATGGGCCCCAAAGCCCCTGATCAGTCATCACAAATGAAACAAGTGTCTCTGAGAAGAAGCATAACCCTTCCTGTGTCTGGCTGACTCAGTCTAGAAGTCACACACTTCAGCTGATTCTCGCTTTGTCCTTTGCTGAGCTCCCATGCGTGGTGTGCCCACTGGCCTTCTATACTCATGAGCTCCAGTCAAAACTCTGCAGCAAGTACTGGACAATGTTTGGTTATAGCAATGATGGGGCAAAAAACAGATTCTGGCTGGGCTGGGGCTACTGTCTCCCTAGGACTGTGTTGGAATTCTCAGGTCCCCTGGTTTCCTCCTACATTGCGAAGATGTACAATTGAGTCTCATTGGGTGGAAGAGTGTTTCATGCTAGCTTGGTCTTTGTCTCAGCCTCTGAGATGTTGGGGCATCCTGGCTGCTGCTGTTCTGACATGCAATAAGTGGGTTGGAAATGAATGAATGAATGCAGATTATCATTTAATATATATATTTTGGAAGTAGCATCATTTGTTTTTATTTTTTTCTTATTTATTTATTTATTTAAATTATTTATATATATTTTGTATGTCCCCAGAAGTTCCCTCCCACTCAGCACCTCTGTGCTGGGGGGGACTGCTGGATGTGTGGGCCAAGAGGGTTGAGAATTGGGGGGGTGGGCATGGTGAAGGGTATTGGGCAGGTTGGTAGGAGTCACCCCCTCTGGTCTTCTCCAAATCCACCCAATCCTCACCAGAAACAACCGAATCACTAATTCAGTGGCAGACACACATGAAGATGGAGGTGAGGAGAAAGAAGTAAAGCCCAGAACAAACGAACATTCCAGATCCATGGGACACAGGGCTGTGAGACTAAATACAGAGACAAACTGTCTCAGAAATACAACCAACAAGGTTTTCACAGATTGGAACAGAATCTCCAGTTCAGAGATGCCTTCAGTGTGAGCTAAGCACCCTCCCATTTCATGCAGAGAGGAAAGCCACAGAGATGGGCAGTGGCCCCACTATGAACTAGATTATTGTTTAATATTAAGAGAGTTTGGGGTCTTTATTTAGAAGTTTGGTGACTTGTAGCTAGAAATATGCCATAAAAACTTAACTTTCATTAATATCAATTAGCCTACGCTAAATATTCACTTCACTTAAAAGTAGTTTCCAAGAATCTATTGATGACAGAAAGAACTGACTGTATGTGAATGGAAAACTAAGATAAAGGACATAGGCGTATATCACCTATTATGTCTTGTTGGCTCGCTCCCCTGTTTCTATGTTTCACCAGACTTACAACTCCTGTTCAAAGATAAGACTATTAATAATTTCATGATGCTTATAATTGCAAAGACATGGAGACAACTGAAATGCCCCAAAACAGATGACTGCATGAAAAAAATGTGGTATATATACACAATGGATTACTCATCAATTAAAAATAACAAATTGGATGATTTTATGATAACATGGATGGACTTAGAAGAAATCATATTAGCAGAAACAAATCAAAAAGAAAAGACAGAAACCAAATGGTTTCACTATTATATGAGACATGGAAAAGGTAAACAAAAACCCATGAAGAAAAGTCAAAACAAACCAACAACTAAATTAAAGTACACAACTCGGGGGGGGGGCAGTGTGAGAATGATCAGGGAGGGGGGTGAACCCCAGAGATCACAAAGATATGGAATTTATATACAAATAAATTATTTGATATTAAAAAAATAATTTTAGGATGCTGCCAAAAGAGTTTTGAATTTTGCCTGGAGCTCTAGGGCATAAGATTTCTACCATTGCCTGGGGTCTGTCCATGGTGGCAGCACTGGGGGTGGAGAAAGGGAGTATAATTGATAGAAATACGTTGTGTGACTTTTCAGAAAGTTGATTGACCAGTGGTGTGTCTGTACCTCGTAGACCCCCTGTTCTGTTCAGGGGGATCTGTCCTCATGTCATCATCATGAAGGCCTCTCAAAAGCTTTATTTGCAAAGTGATTAATTACTTGGATCAATGAACAACTACATAAAATTCATCCAACACAAAGTGATTAATTCATGGACATTTCTTTTATGGAGTTTTAAGTAAAACCCAAGGAGACTGCTTCAAAACTTGGGGAAATCAAACTTGTTTAAACATCATATAGAAAATCAAAAGCTGTAATATTGCATACTGCCAGTGATGATCATAGGCATACTTATCTCTCTCTATAATAATGAGATTATATCTACCTACCTAATCCACCCACATCTATCTATCTGTTTCTAAGAAATTTTCATTAGATGTAGTCTCTGGGTAGTACATGATTTTCCATTCATTATAACTTTTATTTGATGAGCATTTACTCCTTAATTTCATCTTGTCTATTTGTTGCAGCCTGATTTTTCTGAGGATCAACAGGACTTCAGGGCTTCAGAGTAATGATGCAACAGTATGCAGGCAAATTTGCATATTTTATATGGTTCATAGCTTCTAAGAGGCTCAGTCTTTTCCTCAAAAGACCACGGTTCTATGAAATGATTTGACAGAAGAGCCTGGAAAAAGGACCATGAGGGTTCTTTAAGGAAGGATGTCATGTTTCAGCTGCCTGCATGTATTGTCACTTATCTAATTAGAGTTCACTTCGGTTAGAGTTCAAGTTCACCGAGAGTGAACTCTAGGATGCAAGTAGTCTGTGTGATTTACAATGTCTGTGAGAATGAGGCTCCAAAGTACCTGGGTTTGAATTCAGCCCCCCCACTTTACTAACTGCCATCTACAACTTCAGTTACTTATAACTGTAAAGGGAGAAAGGTACCCCCTCTCTAAGAGGGTACCTGAGGGGATACCATTCCAATCTGGAACTAGATGCTGTAGGCAGAATACGTGTCCCAGAATATCATTCTGTGAAATGTTAGCTGTTGGCTGTTGGTTGCACCACAATGCCTCATTCCCCAAATTCCTCTAGGGGATTAGCAGGCCAGGGTTTGGCAATTGAGATGGCAAATTAGTTTCCAAATATATTGTTTCCAGTAAAATTATCTTTTCAAAAGAGTTTATGGTGTTTCATGTCTCATAAACCACAGAGTTTATTGTTCATCACAAAAGTGTTCTTTTTAATGTTTTTATAGTATTCCAAGAAAAGTAAAAGAGATTTCTATCATGGTCCAGATAAGTAAATAAAAAGTAATTTTTTTGATTTCTACTGGTACTCAAACCTAATGACTAGAATAAGACCAAACATCTAGGAAACTCTTATTAAATATATGTCATAAACCTAAGTCATAATTCAGTTTGCTCTTCATTCATGTATACAAACTTGGCTGTGTCCTCTGAGTTGCCTGTGGTGGGTGCTGGGGAGAGATGACTATGGGGTGATTCCTCTGCTCACCCTCTCTCCCTGCAGCTCTTTTTTCTAGGAAGCAGGCTTATGAACTAGCAATGACACTATGCACGTGGACTGGGAGGTGATTGCACAGACCACACTGGCTAAGAAAGTTGGCATAGTCCTGGCACCTATATCATTTCCAGCAGGGTGTAGAGACAGGCTAGCCTCATCCTGGGGCCTGCTGGTCAGAGAGCACAGGAAGTGCAAAGAAACTTCTTTCTCCACTGTCCACTCTAGCGCCTAATGCTGGGGCAAGGGATAAAATGAAACTAGTGGCAAATGAAGGCTGCAACTTCCAACTCCCAGCTCCCTACATGCTGCTAGCAATAGTAATAATAGTTCACCTTGCTTGTGAATGATACTTCAAGAGACCTGTTGGATAAGAGAAATACTCTTTTTCTGACCACCTGCACTAGGATTATTTTTGGGGAGGTGATCAGGGAGCTTGTTTAAAAGCAAATCTCTGTTCTCTGCTATGGAGTAACTAAGTAAAAAATCTCTGGGAGTGGAGCTTGGTAATAATATTCTTTTCACTAGATTCCTGGTTATTCTTGCACACAATTTTCTGTTTAAATATAACTGGTGCAGGAGGAAGAATATAGAGGGCAAGGTCAATAGTCTGAGTTAGAAGGTGTGAACAAGTTGGTGGAGCTCTTTGAACTCTAATTTTCATATCTGTACAGTGGGGGCATGAAACAATATTTCCCTTGCATTGTGGTTGCAAGATCAGAAATAAAATGATATGGATGATCTCACCTTGTAGTGATGAAATGCCTTACCATGCTTAGTTTTTGTTATTGCTTTTCAAGAGTGTACGTTTTCTTCTCAAAATCTTTTTTATAAATTTGTTGCAAGGAATGTGAGTGACAAAGTCTGTAATATTCTGATCCTAGTTCTAATTTGGAAGGTCCTGTCAATATCATCATTTGCATTGACAAAATGTGTTTTGGAAAAATAATGGCAAAGAGTACCTTCGTTTTTGTGTGATCCAGTTAAGGAAGAGAAATAAACAAATCATTTCAGTGCAATTTGAAAATAATGGTAACAGTCATAGCAGAAATATTAAAATTAATCACAATTAACATAATTAACATATTTGGAGTATTACTCTGTACTGTGAACTCTGCTAAGTGTTTATATTTTCTCATATAAGCCTCACCACTGTTCTATAAGATGAACATCTTTACTTGGATTTTATAGATAATGAAACTTCAATCTAAAAAACTGGGGAAATGAGTTGCTCAATCCTACTTCAGTCAGAAGTAGGATTCAGATTCGAAGTCTGTCTAATTCTAAACTTCTTTTTCTATTGGACTAGATGCAAGAAACTTGTGGGTGTGCAATTGTCAGATGTGTTGTGACCTAAAGCCACTAGTGTGAAAGATGCTTGAAAGCAGTGGACTTTCAAACTCTTGGTAGTAACCACAATTCATCTTATATCATTAGCCAATTCACACACTTGCCTATAAATATGTCCCCCGAGATATCTGTGTATGAGTGTATCTTTAAGTGTGTATCTGTCTATCTGAAGTCATACTCATAGTTTTCTTTGTTTTATTTCTTTTGTTTTTCCTTAAATGCCTATGGTGGTCCTATTGATCTTATTACTTGCTAATGGTTTAGACACACCATTTGAAAATTCCCATCTTAAAGGATATTGAGATGAGGCTTCTCTGTTGCAGGTGTGAAGTCTTTAGAGCATAGCTAAAGAGTGAGAGCAACCTGAGAAGGATCTCAGTGGTAGTAAGAAAAATGACTCAACCTGAATCACCCAACTTTATAGCATAGAGGGCTTTTATCCCATGAATAGGGTTGCTGCTCTAAAATGGCAGTCCTACTAACCTAGTAATCATTATCATTTTGGGGTCCAATACCCCTAAATTCAAATCTGAATTTCATTTAATTTTACTATCTGCCTTGTGTATGAATTCATCTCTCTGACTCCATTTCCTCTTCTGTAAAAGGAGGTAACAGCACCTATTAGGACTACTGTGGTATGAAATTGATACTAAGACCCCAGTGCCTGGTGCACACTAAGGGTTTAGCACAGGTGAAACACCCTAGGCCACTGGTGTGGGGGATAAGAAAGTCAAGAGGAACTGTAAGCTGGCCACTGATGTGGCCTCATGTATTCCTAGAATTTTGTGCAGCTAGAGTCTTAGACTCAGAACTAGCTTTCATATAATGCTATCGCAGTATAGTTGGGGGGAAAGGTTGGCTTTGGGATGAAACAGACATGGTTATGAATCTTCTCTAGAATCAGATCTAGAAACTTCTAATCTTTTTCCTTCTCTGTAAACTGGGATAATGGCAGTTTTTTTTTTTTTTTTTTTAAGAGATTGTATGCCAGATATAGGAACTGTGTGGCTCTTAACCAGCAACAAGTGACAGAAAGGATCCTGGAGTAGTGCACCACATATCTGCCTGACAACAGGTTCCCAACATGATCAACCTGACTATCTGACTCAGCTGCTCCTGGAGTCCAAGCAGACTCATCTATTGCTGTTCGGGAGCGAAAGTCCACATCCAGGAAAAAAGGGCGTAGGTCTAGAAAAAGGAAAGGCCAGTGGGCCAAACATGGACCAACAGCTTCCATTGAGGGGAGTTGGAGTGATCAGAGGGGGGAAGTGGGGGAGAGGGGTGGGATGGGGAATAAAGGGTACAATACAACAATGCAAACATAACCAGTATTGTGCGATAATTACAAAATAAAATTAATTAATTTTAAAAGGAGGTTGTATGGCAATCGACTGTGGAGTTTACCCAATATTTTCTTTCTAACCTACTCCCCCAGCTTCCTTTCCTAACCTAACTACACATTATATGTATTTTCAATTTTTTTCTTCTTATTATGACAATTTTTAAACATGCACAAGAGTAAAAATCATAAGAGGAATCCCCATGTACCCATTACCAAATTCCCAGTCTGCAAACAACTCAACCGGAGGCCTGTCCATGACCTTGGCTAAGTCACATCTGCATTTCAGACCCACAGAAATGGTAAGAAATGGTAAGAATAAGTGCTTCTTATTTAAGGTTACATTTCAGTACTGATTTGTTGCTCAGCAACAGCAAACTAATCTAAGAATTAAAGACAATGATATATATATATCATAATATATATCATATCATAATATATATCATTATCTTTAATTCTTAGATTAGTTTTCTGATCTGAAGAATATATATATATATATATATATAGAGAGAGAGAGAGAGAGAAAGAGAGAGTGACTCCACAGCAAGTGCTCCATAAACATGAGCATGTTGTGTATGGTAGCAACTAGAGAACAGTTCTTGATAGCCATGGAAATGCAGATGGTATGGGACATGAATGCACTATGGGAACTTAAAGAATGTTCTGGATCAATTTTGGAGTTGGGAAAGTTTACAGAATGAATGAGTATTGGGTCATATGGGATGGAAAGTAAGAAGAGACAGAGAATTGCAATAAGTGAACCCCAGAGATTACAAAGATGTGAAATTTATATATAAATAAATTATTTAATATTTGAAAAAAAAAAAGTGTGCTCTAGAGGGTGGGTGAAGGCTGCAGCTGAGGAAGTTGCCTCTCTCCCAACAACAGTGAATGGGGTAAATTGAAAATGTGAAGGCTACATGGCAAGATGAGGGTGCAGACCACCTGAAGGATGTGGATTCAATCTAACATGCTTTATATTGGACTGACATTTCACTAGATTTATATGCAGAGAAGCAGAAAATACCTTGGACATACGGTCATTCTTTACCCGCTTCTGCTGTCCTTTACAGACAGTCCTGAAGGAACGTGAATTTAGGTATCCGTCAAGGTATATATTTACCTAATCCCGTTGTCAAGGATCTAATTTTGAAATTGACAAGGAAGGCAACCAAGAGGATTTCATTTGGCCTAAGTCATCCTGCATGAAAGACCACATTTGCTGGTGTTGTTCCTAATGTATAATAAAACCAGGTTCTATTGAACAACTAGCATTTCCTTTAATATGACAAATGCTACAAATCATTCATCCTTACTAAGTGTTTCCCACTTTGATATAGTCTTTTGAAACTCTGAAATTAATTTGGGCCCCACCTTCCTGCCACACAGTGTTGGAAATCAATCTTCTGGCTACATTCAACTTTTCTATTTTGCCATTCCCATTTATTTCTTTGACCATTTTCATCGTGTTTCATTATAGAGTTTTAAAAGTTATTTTGAGGTCTTTTATTTGGTGGGGATGATGAGATGGTGTGAACATAGATATAAATATATATTACAAAGAATAGTGTTAATTATGAAGAAATGAAAGTGAGGACAATGATGATGAGTCTCTGTCTCATTCAACAATTTAGCAAATAATTGATTACTTTCTGGGTAAATACAAGAAAGAATGAGGATTTTGTTATTCGCTAACTGGGGAGCAGCTGGTGAACTATTTTTTTCTTTTAATTAATAGACTTCATTTCTAGAGCAGCATTTAATTAGAAAAATTGGGGTGGAAAGTACAGAGTTTTCACACGTACTTCCTCTCTCTCCACAATTTACCCTACACCCCCACACTACAATATTCCTTTCCCCTATTACTGATATTTTGCATTAGTTAGTACATTTATTTGAATTACTCTCCTCAACAGACACATTATTTTGAATTAAAGTGGATAGTTTATTTGCATTAAGACTGGTGAACTAATTTTTTTTAAAAAAATTTACATATAAATGTCACATCTTTGTAATCCCAAGAATTCACTCTGGTGAACTAATTTTAAGACTGGAAAATTCAGG
This sequence comes from Uropsilus gracilis, assembly GCA_004024945.1. Classification (NCBI taxonomy): domain Eukaryota; kingdom Metazoa; phylum Chordata; class Mammalia; order Eulipotyphla; family Talpidae; genus Uropsilus; species Uropsilus gracilis. The sequence continues at coordinate 26,646 of PVHY01005416.1, read as the reverse complement.
ATCCTTCTGGATACAGAGGTGATCAATAATGAATTGGTTGTACTAGTGCAAAGCTCAAGAATGAGGTGGATTCTAGAATGACTTAGAAGTCATCAATTCAGTTGTTGAAGCAATGGGAGGGATGGCTCATCAAGAGAGGTAATTTAGGCACAAAAGAGAGCAAAATCAAAAGAAGTATGTCCCTTTAACAATGTAGAACAGATCCCAAAACCGATAGTATACATATGTAAATTACCCAAGCCCTCACAACTCATAAGTGATTTAAGTAAAGCCATATTAACTACTCATAAATTAAATCTTGTGAATGGATATGAAATGTTAATTTATGCTCAGCACTAGAAATGCTTTCCATGATACATACTTTTTAAGGGTTTATTTTATTTCTTTTGAGTTTCTAAATTACTTATTTCCCAGTGGTTTAAAAACTGAAAAATACAATATATTTAGACAAGGAATATTATGCTATAAAAGTTATAAACTCTGTGTTGATGGTGAAATTTTGATTGCTTCAGGGTTAATTTTTTTCCATGTCTGGCCCATGCAAGATGAAGTTAATTCATATTATGAAATGTTAGGTTTTCTTTTTTAATTTTAATGAATGCTTTTAAACTGAAGATTAGAGTTGGGTTACCAGACAGTACTTCTCAGGTAAAGCACCACCAAGTACAGATATGAGGATGACCTTGGTTTTTCTGTTAAATTTCCACACATTTACATGTCAAAGGATTTGCAAAAATTTCTTCTAGTCTTCATCTCCCCATTCATGCTGGTTAATTAACCAATCATAAAGAAAAGATGAAAGCTTGTGAATCCCAAATCCTTGTGTTCTGGGAAAAAACAGACTCACGGAATAATTAAAATAAATTTCATCTAATGAGAACCAGAAACAAAGACCAAGGGAAAATAGTGAAAAGTTAGATCTAACAGGTCAAAACTTTATGGAAAATGAGCAAATGAATAACGGATTGTTCCAGTTTGCTACTGTGGTGACTTAACTTATTTTACCTATTGAGTGATGGTGGTGGGAGTAGAGGAGAGCTCTTTAATTCAGAATACACTATTTAAAGGTTCTTTCAATTTCACTGACAGATTTTGAATGTGTTTTTTCACCTGTTTTCCATCTTTTTACATGTCTACTAGAAATCCATACCCTTCTGCTGGATTCTGCCATCTTGAAATAGCCTGCCCCTTATTTAGCCAGGAATAGACACTCCATCATCTGTTATTATAGACCAGGTAACTTACGTGCAGCATTACTGTAGAACTGGTTGACTTGGACATGGTATTGGATCCATTCTGTCTTACTTGTTGCTGTGACAGTGTCTATGGTTAGCAAAACCCATTTCCTCTTTCTAGGTGTCAGGGTAGAGCAATTTTTTTATGCCTTCCTTGAAGTTAGTTTGGGCCTTCTGACTGAGAGCTTGTCAATGGGATATGACCAGATATGATGTTCACTAGTGCTTCTCATACTGTAATGTGCACACCCATCACCTGGGGACCTTGTTAAAATGGCAGATTCTGATTCAGTAGGTCTGGGGTGTGGCCCATGATTCTGCATTTCAACAAACTCTTAGGTGAGTCAGTGTTTCTGGTTTCATAGACAACACTTCAAGTAGTAAAAATGTGCACCATTTCCAGTCTGACTGTGCAACATTCCGAGCAGATTTCCACAATATGTAGCCATATCTACAAAGCACTTGAGATGCAGAGCCCTCTGTGGGATGGGAGGAAAATGGATTCATGCATTGTTCACTGGATTCTGCTAGGGGATCTGCACTGATGCTTGAGGTTATTGTGAGTGAAATAAGAGGGAATCTTTATTGTGCAAAGTCATGAGTATCAAGATTTACTTGTTACTACAGCATTGGTTTTTCTAATTCTTTCCTTTATCAATAGCATTTTCTGAATCTTTCCTTGACTTATGATTTTAAATTAACTTAGTGAAGTGGCTAAATACTAACTTTGTGCCAGACACAATTCTAGTGCTGGAGAAGGTACAATTATTTTCCTAATGGAGTAGAAAATGGAATAAAGAGATGGGACCAAGTAATGAATCAACTTGTTTCAAAGATCTGAGAGTCTCATAAGATTTGCTTCCTGAACTGAGATGAGGGAAATGGAAATCCCACTTGCATATATCACTCTAGACTTTCTCGAAGTGTCTGCATAGACCAACCTTTAGAGATAACCGTTTGGATTTGTAAAAATTAGAAAGGGAAGAGCTTACCAGGGAGTTAAAAGAAACAAATTCACAGAAAATTGTGATACTTGCCATCAGGATCTAGTGTAGGATGAAAGAACTAGACAGAGTTAAGAAATATATAATGGATATGAAGCTCAAGGTTTTATCAAGGAATCCTTTGAATGACTGTCCAAGGAGTTTAGATTTTAGCCTGAGGATGGTGGTTTCAAGCAGGAGAGTGATCTCACTGGGTACAATGAGGAGGGATCAGGTGCAGAAGGTGCTACTGTTAGGGGGGCTATGGTAAAACGGGTGTGTGTGTGGCCCCCAGTACTAGTGGTACTGCATTAGAATGACAGCCATTGTTATCCTGGTGGGCAGAGACTTGGAGAAGGGAAGCCAAGCCTGCTCATGATAGAATTAGGAGATTAGGGAAGAGACTGGGATAAAACACATGGAGAGGAGAGAGAAACAGAAGAGGAGAGAGAGTAGAGGAGCAGAAGTTGCCAGCTTCCAGGTATGGGAGCAGGCAGGACCCAGGCCCTAGCCTGGGTTGCTTGGAGCCTGGGAAAGCATGTTGGAGAGACTTTTAACTTACAGAGGCTGACTTGGAAATTTAGTACTTGAGAACTTGTTATAACTTTGAAATTGCGAAGCTTGGAAGTCTTCTGGAAAACTGAAAATAATTTGCTGTGCTGCTGTTTTCGTCATGAGATGTTTGAAGTGCTTGCTGCTGCTGAAGCGAGTGAGTTTTTCTGGTTCTTGGGCCACTTTGGAAAGAATATTGGAGCTGTGCTTTTTGGAGGAGAATTGATGACGCCATCCTGGTTTCCTCTTTGGACTTGAATCTCCTGCTTTTGAAGAAGGATTGACAACGCCATCTTGACGTTTTCTGGCTTGGATTGAGTGGAGCTGTGTCTTTAAAGAAAGAGTGGATCGTTATTAAACCCTTATCACTCCTGTGGGGGGCAAAACTTTTTCCCATTTGGTTAGGCTTCTTTTTGTTTTTTCTGCTGTCTCTTTTGTTGTACAGAAGTTTTTTAGATCCACAAGGAACTCACACAACTAAACAAAAGCAAAACAAGAAGCCCAATTAAAAAATGGGAGAATTAAAAAGATACTTCTCCAAAGAGGAAATACAAATGGCCAACAGGCATATGAAAAATTGCTCAATGTCACTAGCAATAAGGGAAATGCAAATCAGAACCACAATGAGATACCACCTTACACCAGTAAAAAGTAAAAATGACCCACATTCAAAGAATGGGCAACAACAAGTGCTGACAAGGATGTGAAGAGAAAGGAACGCTCTTACACTGCTGGTGGGAAAGCTGTGTGGAGGACCCTCAAATTAATGAAAATGGAACTACCATTTGACCCAGCAATTGCTCTCTTGGGAATCTACTCAAAAGAGACCTCAAATTGGGTACAAAGGGACACCTGTGCTCGGATGTTTACCGCAGCACTATTTATAATTGCAAGGACTTGGGAGCAACCTAAATGCCCCAAAGCAGATGACTAGATGAAAAAGCTGTGGCATATATACACAATGGAATATTACTCATCAATTAAAAATGACATATTTGATGATTTTATAACATGGATGTACTTAGAAGAAATCATATGAGCAGAAACAAGTCAAAAAGAAAAAGACAGAAACCAAATGATTTCACTAATATATGGTATATAGGAAAAAAAATAAACAAAAGCCACGAGGAAAAGTCAAAACAAGTTAACCACGAAACTGAAGCACACAACTTGGGGAAGGGAGGAAAGGGAGGGGGAGGTGGGGAAAGTGGGCGGGGTGAATCCCTGAGATTACAAATATGTGAAATTTATATATAAATAAATTTAAAAAACTTAAAAAAATAAAGGAAGAGTGGCAGTGCCACCTTGGATCCTTCATCTAGCTTAAGGTGGGGCAGCCATCATATGGCTGTTGTAGCCATGTGCTTTTTGGATTAGGTACTGGACTGTGTGGTAAGATTACCAAAGGGGTTTCTTGTACCCTCAGTGACTTTTGTTTGTTTTGCCCTTTTACTAAGTAAGTCTGTTTTCACCTCCTCTGAAGGCTTCTGTGGTCTTGCTACTGCATGCACAGGCTGGGAAGAACCTGGTATGTGGCTGACTTTAAATGGCCAGCAGCTCCCCTTTGTAAGTTTGGTTAGGCACCCCATTTTGCTTGTTTTCCTACCTGGTTTCACTACAACCACTCTTTCCCCACTCCAGGGGGTATTACAACAGTTCAGGTATAAGATGTTGAAACCTGAAGATGCTGAGCATAAAAATAAACAAGACTGGAAAATCTTAAAACACAGTGAAGGAGACCAGCTAGTGCCCCTGCACAATTTTCGGAAGCAAGGAATCTGTGGGTATAAAAGCTTGTGTCTTGCTGAGGCATTAACCAGAGAATCTGGTCTTGAACCTCCAGCTTTTTACTTCAAGTTCAATTATTTTCCCTTGAGAGCCATGCTGTTTTCAGTGGCCTAAGCGCTTTAAGAATTGTGTCTTTGGAATCTTATCTGAATAGCAGTACAGCAAAATTCATACCTCACAATGATCCCCTTTACAAATTGTAATTTAAATAGTTTTGAGTCATAACAATTGGGAAATTTACTGGAGTCTATTTCACTATAACCTATCAATCAATAACAAGTTTAGGAGTCACTTTCAAAAAATGACATTCTATTCCAATAGACTTCAACCAAATGCACTACTTCTTTGGAGTTTGTACTAGTCCTAGAGAGTAGGTTTAAGAAAACATTTCTATCCCTCTGAGGGTTCTTTTTGTCTCATGGGGGCCATGAGAAGGATGAAGAGTTGGCAATTCATTTAACCTTCATGTCCTCCTCTACCCCACAAGTTGGTCTGTAAGAAAGATGTCTAAACACGGAAATGATTCAGATCATGGAGCGTTGCACAGAGGCAACTGGAAAGATGCTCTTTAAAGGAACAAAGGATCATACTATCTAGTGGTTAAGGAAGGCTTCTTGCATCTGGTGTCAGACAGAACTTTGATTCCTACATTTGCTTCTTCTTAACTGTATGATTAGGAACAAATCATTTATTATCCAAGTGCCAAGTTTCCTACATTTTAAAATGGGAATGGGATTATCTGCCAGAAACTTATGATGGTTTCATAAGATTATGGTGATGAAGTTCTGAGCACAGTGTTTAGTGCACAATGTCAAGGATCCAGTGGTTTAAATTGCTATTTCAACCTAGGTATACTAGCAACTATTAGTTGCTATAGCAAACACACCTGAAAGTTTCAGTGGGTTCAAAATAATCAAGCATTATTTTTCATTCATCAAGCTATCCAGGTGGGTATTCCTTGGATTCCAGAAAGTTTTCTATATGGAGAGTCACTTCCTTCTATCTGTGCTCTTTCTGTTCTCTCTTTCTAGGATGAGGAAAGTGAGGGTTGAGAAGGCAAGCCTAAACCTAAGAGGGAGACTTAACCTCTGCTCATCAGTGACAAGTGGTCACGTGATCCCTACAAGAAGCAACGGTTACTGGGAAGTGACTGACATGGCAGCTATATCCAGTGACAATTCCATGCTACAGAAGGGGAGCAGGAGTTTCTGGGAGCAGTGAGTCATCTCTGCTTTTGGAGGGGGAGCACTGAAAGCAATTGAATTATAGACTAGGAAAATGGGTTTGTAGTGGTGAAAACAACATGTCAGATTCACATTTCTTTCCTTTCAGTCTCTTCTCAGCTCAATCTGGCAGATCCTGCCCCATTTGGATCCTGGCTATGAGCAAGAAAACATCTGTGGTCGGAAAGTGAGGGTGGTGATTCATATCTGTTTGGAACTTGGAGAGGATGCCCTTGAGCCCTTTGCTCAACAAATAGCTCCCTCTTGCAAGGAGGTGAGAGGTCATCTGTCTGTGTGCTTTAACACTTTCACCCAGTGACCTTCAGGGCATCAGACACCTTCTCAGTAAGTTGAAGTAAACTCTGCACAAACTGTCCTTGGATTTAACCATAACTGACTCATTAAAGGTCTGAGTGAGAGAAGAAGGTAAACACAGACAAACAGACACTGAGACTTGGCCACCCCAGTCCTGGGACCTGTAAACAACCTGCTTGCTTCGTAGCCAAGGAAAGAGCCTGAATGTGGGTCACCAATGGGGCCTTGATAACTGATACCCAGAGTCTTTAACTGTGGAGTACTGTGCTCAAATGGGACATACTGCCTATAGCCAGGTCACAGAAAGAGGCAGGACAATGAAGGAAAATACAGCTTTGAAGTCAGACCCAACTGGTCCCCACCACTTCCTCAGTTTTGTAATTTTGGGTAAATATCACTTATTATTTTTAAAGCTCAGCATCCCCAACCCATGAAATTGGCATACATGTGGACCTCAAAATACTGTAGGACAAAATGTATAAGTTATGGTTTCCTCCTATTCCTTTTACATGGAAGAGAGGAATATGCCCTTCTGGATGTTGACTCTACCCTCTAGACATACTACTCTTAACTTCAGATTCACTTATTTTCCAGCTTATTTCTTCTAGTGTGCATTTACCAATCCAGGGAAAACTTTGATTGACCTTGTTTAGATTAGGCAACTAGACCTGAACTGATCACTGTTGCTAGAGGCACAGAGCACTGAGATTGACTGGTGGAGTCACATGACCAACCCCAGGATCAGGAAGGGGATGCTGGGAGATGTCAAGATTGTTGACTCTGCTGGGATGACAGAAAATGAGAGGAGAGCTCCCCAAGGGCAGACAAAACTCAAAGATCTCCACTCTCCCTCAAGAGCCTTATCGAAAGTGTTTGTTTCTGGATCTTTCTTATGCTTCCCTTCCTATGAGTTAGTCCTAGGTCAGGTGTTTCTGAAGGCGAACTCTGTTGGTTTAGAAATACACATCACTTGCTGAAGAAAGAACTGTTGCTGACATGAACTGTCTTAGAACTCCCAAACTAGGTCTGTAACTTTGTTTTAGAATAAATCGATCTTACCACCAAATTTCACTGAACCAGCTAATTGACAGAGCTGCCCCTTGGTTGACCTGCTTTTAAGCCAGTGCAGTATGTGTCAGAATAAAATGTATGCAGAATGTGGAAAGTTCCTCCAGGTCTTTTAATCCCTCCATTACATTTTTTTTTTGGTCCAAATCTTCCAAAGTGATAGCAATAGTTAAACACACAAAGTCAAGTTAATAACATACAGATAGTTCTTTGAATCTATAAGTTGTAAACTTGCCTGAACTTTCTTGGAGACACTTGTTCACTAGATGAGCATGAAGTTGAAGATGTCAGGATTCTTCTTTGCCAGCTGATAAGGAAAGGGTCACTCATTCCTGTTTCTCCTTTGTCAGTCCTGTGTGGTGCTAGATGTCATGGTCTTCCCTCTGAGCTGTTTCACAGTAGTTATTTCATTTGTTTCACAAATACTTGTTGAACACCTGTTTTGTGTAAGGGGCTGTGTTAGGAGACGAGGCTACACATGTCAACCAGATGTGCTGCCTGCCCTTCATCCTCTTGCTCTGCTTCTTCAAGATCCCTTCCTGTTTCCACCTTATCAACATGAAGAAGGCCTCCAGCTCCTCTCTACTCAAGATGTCTAAGAGAAGATGGAGGGAGGAGGTTGCTTTGCACATCTTGGAGCAAACAATTTATAACATTCTCTTGCAATATTTTCATTCCTCAAAGTTCATTCTGGCACGTGGCCATGTGGCAGAGTCACAGATTTAATACTTTTCTCTTTCCCATCTTTGTTGGCCCAGTTTCCTCCACCCCCATGTTTGCACATGTTTCAGTCCTCTCTCTTTGGTGAAATAGAACAGTTCATCTCTGCCTCCTCTTCTATTTTCAATCCTGTACATGCAAACAGCACGGTGATATTTAGAACATTAAAGGACTCTCCAATCTTTGGAATGTGCATTCCTTACAGAGCAATATCTATCTGTGAATTATCAGGCTCATTCAGAAATTCCAGGTGGAGAGCAGTTTAATGTGAACTGGGGACTCTTGCCTTAGGGTACTGACTCTGACTCAGAAATAGTTCTTGGACCTGACCCCATAGAAATAAAATCAGAATCTCTTTGGGGAAGCAATGACCCTCAGATCTGCATATGGGAGTCACCAGTAGAGCTGTTCATAAAATGCCCCTAGTGATTCAATCGTGTGGCCATACTTTCCAGCCATTGGAACTGTTCAGAGGCAGCTCCAGCGACTTCTATGGTGTTAAGGTTTGTATGGTGAGAATTCAGATGAGAAAAGATAATTTCCCATAGGGTTAGGAGAGATGGAATGAACAAAAGCCTCCTGCATGAGATGTTTGAGGTGGAGCTGGGAGAATGGATGGCATGTTCTCCTTTCTGGCCTAAGAGGGGATGGTAGATGATTTAAAGCATACATGGAAACTTGAGATTATTGAGAGTGAATTGCAGCCCAGATTGAGGAGTAAATCAAATTCTAAAATGGCATAACTATATGCACAGAGACCTTTCTATTGCTTGCCCTTACCATCAACACAAACCCCTTCTTTTGAAGACCAGTACCTGTTCCATCCCTGCGGGTCACTGATTTTTCTAAACTTGCTACCCTACAATGCTGTGAATTATGAAAATGCTCCACAAATGGCATTATTTAAATGTGCAAATTCCATCTTTCAGGTGGTGCAGCTGTTGCTACAAGGTGTTTAAAATAGGAGTTTATGCAACAAGCCTTATTTTTCTAGATGGTAACAGTGACTCTCATTGGGAAGAGGGATGTGGGTGAGGATGTGCGGTGAGTGAGTTGAAGCTGACAACAAGAGCCATCAGTCAGTTTGGAGATGGGCCACCATGGCCTTCCTTAACTGATTCTGTTTATTTAACTAACACCAGGGAGAGTCCCTACTAAGGGCTGCTAACACTCCAAAACACTGTTTGTGGAGACTGCCAAAGTGATAAGTTCTATTTGTGTTTACTCTCCTTCTCAAAGCTGATAGGGAAACCTAACGCACAGTATTGAAGTGGTTAGTTTTTAATGAAGAGTCTCGTCAGCTTTAAAAATGGGCCAGTGGTTTCAGAACAGAATTTCCAACACTAAAGAACTCCACAAATAAGCTTGTAATGGATTTGCTTCATGATAACTACAAAGCACATACAAGCACACATACTACCCACTCTCTCTCTCTCTCTCTCACACACACACACACACACACACACCATTTCTTGTATTGGAATACACTTCTGAGATCTTTCATTCTCAGCTCTGAGTTCACAATTCAAGTGTTTTATTTCTCAACAGTGTGGCTGCCTTACTCATAACTGTATTCAACAAGGAAAGGAAGCACAGAGGGTGCAGGAGACGTGAAGTGAACAAGGGATTGCTTACTCTACACACATGCTCTTACTGTGAGACAGTGGTGGCTTTCCTGGAAAGCTGACTTTCTGTCCACTGTGACTCCAAATGGGCAAAGCCCCCGGGTCTGCCAGTTATGGTGCTGAGGGGAAACAAAAGCAGAAAAGATTCCTTTATACCTGTGTGCTGCTGGCCTCCTCTGCAATGGTACCCATCACGTTCTTGTGCCTTGACATCAAAATATTATCTGTGGCCTTTCAAGGGGTTCTGAGACTCAACCGACAGATTCCTGCCTATTTGGAGAGTCCTACAATGGACTGGAGATCTGACTTTAGGAGATGGTAATAAATGGTTATGTAATTTATTGTGCAAACCAGGAACATTTTGAGTGAGAGAGTGTGTTATTAATGTGCCAAGACTACAGGTGCTGGGGGGAGCTCTTGATCTGAGCAGTAATAAGCATCAGGCTGATATTCATTGAGTTGCTCTTATATGTGAGGGATTTAAATCATCTTTTCATAATTTCTTACATTTAATCCTCACAGTAATCTGACTCGGTGGATATTATCCCCACTCTATAAATGAGGAATGAGGGCTTCTGGAGTAACATGTAAACTGACCAACTGAATCTTCTACAGTCACTTCCTGTTATGAACAAACCTACATAGGGATTTTAATCCAGATCTGCTTTATTTCACACCATGTGTACCTTAACCTGTATACACTGTGGTTTCTTATCTGTAATTCTATTTTTTCAAATTTAGTTCTTAGGAAACAGGATATTGGTTAGCTTCTATACACATTCCAGAAAATGAGGAGGACAATCAGTCACTTATAAATACAACCCATCTTCATTTTAATTGGTTGGTTGACCAGATGAGATTTTATTTATCCGTGAGAGGAAGTTTCTATTGCTTGAAGGAAAGAAGGATAGAGGAAAAGTGAAAAGAGAACAGAGAATAGAGAAAAAGAATAGAGAGAACAAGTGAAAGGAGAAAAGAAAGAGGAAGAAAAGGAAGGGAGGGAAGAAGGGAGGAAAGGAGGAAGCAAAGAATAGGGGAGGGAGGAAGGAAGGAAGGGAGCAAGAAAGAAAGCAAAGAAGGAAGGAAGGAAGAAGGAAGGAAGGAGGAAGGAAGGAAGGAAGGAAGGAAGGAAGGAAGGAAGGAAGGAAGGAAAAGAGAAGGATCATTGTTCTAGGTTAAGCTTCTTCTTTGAAATGGAAAAGCTGAGTTCCAGAGAGCAATTTCTTACAGCATGTCAACATCACATAGAAAATCATAAACAGAGGAAACAATGATCTTAGAGAGTCCATTTCTTTGATTTTCAATCTGTGTTCTTTTGGTATACTGTTTAGTGAACATATGTTGAGAGGACATGTTGCTGGTTGAAGCTATTTTCATATTTCATCTCATTCTGACACTGACAGTGAATTGTTGGTCCTTAGGGAAGCTTTTCTTTAAAAGGGGATTAAACCGCTTTTAAATAATGAGCAGGGAAATCTGTCACAGATTTCAGATACTCTGTGGAAGAGTCTTAAATAAAAACAAGTGGGTACATGTTGAATTTTATTGTTTTTCTTAGTAAAAAGAAATGTAGAATTGTTGAAATGCTTTCTTTTTTTCATCATCATGTTCCTGGATTTTCCTTCAAGAAAATTAAATGAGAGCAATTTCAAGCTGGAAAGTTAAGAAAGCTGCATTGACATCCCTGGGAAGTAGGATCAGAGGCAGCACAGGAAAAGGAAGGCATGATGAACTGTGTAACATGAAATGAGGGAATTAGCAAGGGTGAAAACACAGCAGGAATGTAGGCAGTCCTCCCCCCATCCCCATCTTACACAAAACACTTCCTAACTGATTAACCCAAGTACATGAGCGACTGACTCTTCCAGACAAGAGTCCGTTTCAGAGCTGGGTGTTTTGGAGAGGAACAAGGAGGGAAATCCCAACAGGCGAGACTTTGGACTACATCCCAACTTCCTCAGGACTGCCCCACTTTCGTCTGCTCACATTTATGAAATACTTATTATGTATTGGGGACTCTTCCAAATACTTTCATTTACTCTTCATAGTCCTGTGAGGTTGACCTCTTATTTTCAAATAATAGGTCAAATGGCTAATAAGTGGTCAAGCTGAAATTCAGAGTGAAGCAACCCTATTCCAAGCTGGTGTCCTAAAGCCCATGCAGCACTTGCTAGGAAATTTCCCAGGATCATCTGAGGGCTTCAGTAATACTGTGAACTCAGCTCTTGAGTTAAAGGCCATCTGCACCCCTCCAGGGGTTACTCTGTGCTGTGGACACAGCTTCCTCAATGGGATGAAGCATGGGAGGAAGCAATGGTCAAAACATTTTCTTCTGGAAATTACTTTCCTCAGCCCTTGCTCCTGAAGCTTGATCATGTTGTATTTGAGAAGATAGGAGGACTTCACACCAGGGCTGTTAATACGTCAATTTTCTAGGAGATTCCTCTAGACTCTTTCACATACTTTGCAATTTGAGTTAGATGGTCAGTTTATGTTCACTGACTTTGAGTCTGTTTGTGTCTGTATACACACACACACACACACACACACAAAACTATGTTTGCTTACGAATAGCAAATTCCCATTGATAGTGGTTGAAATAATTAAGGAGTGTATTTATCTTATATTCCAGTAAGTCCAAGGCAGATGGACTGGCATGACAGCTTAACAAAAGGAAAGATCACTTTCTCTTTGAATAAAATTAAATATCTTGTTTCCTCTTATTTAAATAAGTGAACAGAGGAAAAATAATTAACAGAGAGCTATAGAGTGAGAAGGGGAGAAAAGCACTTATATATTTTCCCTCCAAAATGTGATAAACCTTGTTTCAACTATTTATTGAGTGATTTGCAATGCTTCAGAAACTATTTATAGCCTAAAACCACAAAGAGAAAGAAAATGTGTGTGTGTGTGGGGGGGGGAATGAGAGAATGTAATATATATGCAATCAAATATATATATATATTTAATATGCATATGTAGTTTTATGCCACAGTGGAGCTTGCCTGGCTCTCTGGGTATTGTTCCAGAAACCTTGCTCTTCATGGGTGATTCTGACTGTGATTGGGAGCTCCAGAAGCTTTCTCTTCCCAGAGGTCTCTCTGGGAATTAGAGTGGTGCACTTACAAATGTCGTCAACAGAATCCATACCTGTTTTTCAGATGGAGAACATTGATGGAACACTGGCTGCTTCATATATATATATATATATGCATTTATGTATATATATGCATTTATGTATATATAATCCATATGTCTATTATATTAATGTAAATATTTAAATTCCAAAAGGCTCCTGGAAAAATGTAAGACAGTTGTGAAGTGAATGAAGAAATCTGCATTTGTAATCTGAGGATCTGTTAGGTCTTGATTTTATTACTTATAAAATTAGTAAGTCTTCGTTCTATAAAAAGGATTATACTTGCCTTATAGGATTGTTGACAAAACTTGAATGAGATAATGCAGGCAATGGGGTGTTATAAAAACAATTTGCTACTAGATGAGAAAGAATCTGATATTTTTAAGGGAAAATTTGAACCACATAGCAAATGCTGTGTCTAGACAACATGAACATAAACCCTTAAGTGATTCTATACATCTAAACTTACACAAATATTTCTCATCAATTAAAAATGACAAATTTGATGACTTTATGATAACATGGATGTACTTAGAAGAAATCATTAGCAGAAACAAGTCAGAAAGAAAAAGTCAGAAGCCAAATGATTTCACCAATATATGGGCCATAAAAAAACAAAGGCCAGGAGGAAAAGTCAAAACAAGATAACAACCAAACTAAAGTACACAACGGGCGGGGGAGGGGGTGTGAGTGGGAGCAGTCAGGGAGGTGAGTGACCCTTGGGGATTAGAATGATGTAAAATATATATAAATAAATTATTAAAAAACTAAAAAATATAAACTTATAGACACAAAGTTACTTATCAAAGGAGACTTAGGGAAACATCTTTCAAGGTTCAAAAGTGAAAGATGATGACAGGGTAGGGATAGGGGTGGGCTTTATCCCTTTCCCAAATCCAGGACAGGCAACCTCTCCCAGAAGGAGGGTGTGTTTCTCCCTCTATATTATGATTGAGGGCAAGCAATGAAGATACCTCAATATTTGCACAGAACGTCTACAAAGGGAGTCAGGGAGTTAAATCCTGTCCATTCCACTCCAAGTTTTAAATGATCCTATTACCCACGAGGATTAATAACTTTGTTCATGTTGAAGCTACTGGTCCATGAAAGAAGGAAAAACTCACCTTTTGTAACAAAAATCTGTGTGCAGAGACAGCTCACTGAAGTGGTACATCCACAAGATTCTCTTTTATCTTAGTAGTAGCTGGATGCTCTTTCCCAGATGGTTGATCTGGTGTTCCTGTGATGCTATCCACTACTGGGTCTTGTCTAACGGCAACCAGTTCCTTATGACACTCCCTTTTAGTGTCTAGAATCAAATTTCTTCATCATTTCAAGGAATTTGGAATTCCAGGAGCTAGACAGATGGTTTGCCTTAGTTCATCTGTGTGATCAGTGAATGACTAAAGATTCCTCTTTTCAGTAACTCAAACTCCCAGAGTTCTGGAACCATGGAGAGGGAAGTAGGGGAACCAGGATCTTGATCCTGGTTCTCATTGAATGCGGCCCAAGGACAGCTAGAAGCTTCTAGCATCTGGGGACCTGCAGATGTTGTGCTTTGCATGGGAAATAGTTGATCTGTCTTGAAAACCCTTGTTTCCTCAAAGTCTGGCATGTGGCACAGAGTAGGTGCTCAGTAAATGATTGAGTTAGCAAAATAATGCATTTCTGAATAGAACTTAAGTAAACAGGGATAGGGGACAGAAGGCACTTGTATCATTAGGAATGTGGTATGTTTAAATATTGGCTATTTCCTTCCACTCAGACTCAATCAGAGAGAGTTGCCTGTGATTACAACTAAAAGAAATAGATTCAAGTGATCAAGCTCCTTGCTCAAAGCTACAAAGCAGACATCAGATTCAGACTCAGGTGTGTTGTCCCCAACACACTTCTTTCCACTCTGCCATCCTGAGAATGTCCTGGTATGGAACCATAGATGTCTGTATTTATGCAGATGGGAGGCAGAGCTGACCAATCACCCTGGCATGGGCAGACATGGTATTTGCTTATTGGTCTGAAATTTGGATTTGTACTTTTGCAACTTATGATTCATCTAGAATTTGCTAGAATATTCCATGTATATTCTGATATTCAGTCTTCAGTAAGATAGTATGATCTCCACTTTACAGCCATAAAAAGAGAGATTCAAAAAGAATAAATTATTTCATTGAAGCCATATACGATCATTGGAAGAGCCAGCATGTGATGCTAAACTGTGTATCAGGTATTGTTTTAACTTCTCAGTTTGATGATATTGCATTTAAATTAAGAAAAGAAAAAAGAAGAGGGGGAAGAGGAGCAGGGAAAAGGGAGGGGAAAGAAAAGAGAGAGAAGGAGGAGGAGGGGGAGGATCATGAAGGGGAAAGGGATGGGGAGGGGGTGGGGGAGGGAGAGGAGGGAGAGGTGGAGAGAAAGGGAGGGGAGGGGAGGAGTAGGAGAAGAGGAGGGAGAGGGAGAGTGGGAGAGAGGGGGAGGAACCCAACTAACACTTTTCAGGGTAGGTAGACTGTATGAGCAGTTATCTTGATCTGAGTTTTAGCAGAAACTGATGTCAATGGGATAAAAGTATTAATATCCTTATAGCTAACCAATGCTATTTTTTTTAATTTAAAATTTTCCTTTTCACTTGTTCATCTATTCAACAAATATTTATTGATAGCTACTCTGGCTTGCTGCTTTTCTAGGCCCCATGAATACAGCTGTGAAGAGAACAAAGTCCCTCCTGCCTCCTCAAGGGAAGGAAAGGGACAGTAAATGATTTTCTTTTTATTATATTATTTATTGACTATGTTGAGTCATACCTCACATTCTACAAAACTGACTCTTTCAAGTGTACCATTCGGTGACTTTTGGTATGTCACGATATTGCACAACTCTCAGATACCTAATCAGTTTCAGTGGAAATACAGCATTTCAGCAAGAGTAGGTGCTCCAAATTAAAGAATGGAGTCAGAGTGAAGATGTGGTCAGTTTACCTGGGATGGGCAGGGAAGTTCTCTCAGATAAACAATATTTGAGCTGAACCCTGAATGGAGGAGTGAGACATGGCTATCTGGTCAAAAATGAGTTCATGTATTTGGGCTTTTGGGTTGTTTCCATATGCTGGCTATTGTAAATAGCATTGCAATAATGTGTGTGTGTATATGTGCGTGCGTGCAATTAATAAAAAAGTTAATTGAAAAATGAGTTTATGTAGAGGAGACAGAGCAAGATCTGAGGCAGGAAACACATGCTGGCCTCCAGAAAGAGGAACAAATCCATGATTAAATGCAAGAGAAAGAAAAACAGGAGGTCTTCAGTCTCACCTAAGGCTTATCTGGGGTGCTGTGTTACAGCACCTTGAGCCACACCTGCTGTCTTGCAGATCATCAGTGAGAGTTGTGATTACATTTGCTATATTCTTACTCTCATCTTCAGGACACTGGGTGCTTTGTTTTCCAGGCACAGGAGATCCCCTTTGTACCTCCATAGACAAGACCAATGCTCCTCACTTGAAGTACAGTTGTTAAACAGCCTCTAGTGAAAGAATGGTGCTTATTATCTCAATGAATAATCTTAGTTTGCTACAACAATGGGCAAGAATAAATGCCCAGATGGAGGGATAAACCACAAAGACAAATTAGCATTGTATAATATTGTTAGGCATTTCTATCAAATGTGCATTCTTTTCTCCAAGGTTTTCAAGATTTTTCTTTTATTGAAAGGTAGGATGAAGGGATTTTGTTTTTATTCCCTGGCCCCTGGTAACAGGCAGCTCTGTGATGGGGTTTCTTAATAATTGGGCAAGGGGCTGTCTGGGTCAGAGTGACAGCCAGCGTGTGCTGCTATTACAACACATTACATAAATAACTCTATATAATTGCTACCATCCATCAATTTGGGGAGATCAGTGGTGAGAGACACTGCCAGTTTCTTGGAATGAAAACTAAAGCTCCAAATAGCCCAAAGAGTCACACTTGCTAATCAATCCAGTTCTTTGAATGGAGAGAACATTTGTCCAGTCTTTGACTCAACCTTGAGTTTTTCCCTTGTGTGTTCTTCATAGGAATTTGACTGCCCAATGCTCACTTTGAATGTGTTTTTTTTCCCCTGATGTCTCACCAAACTCTTTATCGCAGTCTGGTTCTTTGCTGTTTTTCCTGGTGTTGCAGCTTGAAGTTACTGCTGAATTGGCAGAGGACAGTTAGATTCATCAGCCATCTAGACAGCAAAACTGAGCACTGACTGCTATGCAGATATAGAGTATTCTGATTTTCAACTTCTCAGTCAACAGGGGCCAGGTGATTTTAATTCTTTGATTCCTTATTGACCAAAGTCAATAAGCAAACAAAAAAACATATGGAAACAAACAAGTTACTCACAATATTCAAAAAGTGTTATGATGAAAAATAGAAATATCTTGGTTCTTGAGCCCAGGCAACCTAATGCACAGGACTAGGAAGCACCATGAAGCAGGAGTTTGTATGTCCTGTCTCCCAGGTCAGAGGGCATAGGTCATAGGTTATATGTCTGGCACAAAGTGGTAGGACAATCTTACGGATCTATCGTTGAAATAATGAAGTTGCACTTTTGTATTGAAAATGAAATTGAACAAGAAAACTCCCCTCTCCACGAAATCTCCTTTGAATGGAAATATGGAAATAAATTATCAACCACTTGTATTGACAAGTGAGAAACTGAGAACCAATAAGCTGCAAACTCTTAGGAAGTTGAAGCCTTACAAAGCTCCTGTATTAATGGAGAGCTAGGTCTCAGGGTCTCAGGTTGGTGGTGCAGGGGCATATGTGGCTCATTGTCTTAAAGACATTATGTCTCAGAGATGCTGACAGAAACTCCCCCCTCCCCAGTGTCTAGTCTTTTTTCACTTTCTCCCTGAAAGTTTGTCCCTGAAAAGTTTTTTCTTTAAGTAAAGAACTTAAAAAACTCCTATCTATCAGAAGTCCCCTTTGTGTGGGAACCTCCACCTCAGGATGAGAGGGCCAGGTGACCCACGAGGTTCTTGCCTCATGCTTCATGCTCATGTTCCATCAAGGTCCCCAGAAACATTTGCCTGAAAGAATACTCAATGTTCTTGAGGATGTTATAGCCTATTCTATTAGTCAGAAGTACTTTTGTGGATAATTAGTAGGAAATGAAAGGATTCAAGGGTGATTTGGTGTTTCCAGAAATCCTTAGAAGTTCTTTAAGAGGGAAAAATAATTAAGTCTTGCTAAAAACCCTCAAGCCAAGGGACATTGTTCTTTTTCATGGAAAATTGCTACTTAGAAACATGCTATAAAATGTGTCATGCTTTTGGGTCAATGGACAGTAGGCACTTAAGTTTCCTTGAGCCAAACAAGATCTTGCCAGTGGTGGTTTTACCTTTCCTAGGTTCTGATGTAAAGGCTGGACTCTCCCATCCCTGTAGAGAGCATGCAATGATGATGATGATGATGATGATACGATGATGATGATGATGATAATAATAACAATAATGGTAGCAAGAATAGCTTCTATTAAAATAGTACCTTATAGTACCTGTAAATTTATTCATTTTCATTACCATGTTCATAACAAGTCAATGAGAACAGTAAGGCAGGCATGACAAAGATGAAGTAGACTGAGGACCCAGAGGAAGGTAGAAAATGACTTCTCCAAGGTTCTCATAGTTGAGTGTGATGCCAGAATTGGGTCTATTCCTGACTGGCAGCTCTGCTGCTGGAAGAGGATCTGGGAGGAGGGGAAGACTTTGTCCTCCTGACTTTAATTTTGGGGCAGTAGTTGGCTTGATTAAACCTTAAGAGAGATTCCCTTTGTTTTTGCTCCCAGGCATTTGTGCTGCTGTTTGCACAACAGAGACTTTAAACGCAAAACAAAAACCAAACAAATAGAAACAACAACAGCAACACCATCAATGCTGTGACCAACTTTGACAGGTCTGCTGCTTTTGGGCCAGCAGCAAAGTGGGCTAACTTCTTGGGCTCTTTCCAGTTTCTCCAAGTCCCTGTCTCCATCCCTGAGTATCCCAAGCTTCTCCCATGCCACCATTTTGCAGAGTGAGCATTCTGGAAATGACCATTGACAGAGCCTGGCTTTAGCATCTCTTCCTGTCCTGCTCTGCTCCTGTCCTTGAAGATGTCACCTTCTCTCCACAGGGTCCTTTACTTTTTGCCTTTTCATCTCTGCTCCTGCTCTGCAACTAGGTATACAGCATCTTTCAGCTGAAGGTATCTGCTTTTATTTGCCTTGTTCTTTTTTTCTATGCCACAGCCCATCTCCTCAGCTTTTCACTATCTTCCAAATTTGATCAATAACCACAGAAAGAATCCAACTCTACAGGTTTTAGCATAGGGGACCCTCAATGACCTGGTGTCAACAAGCCAGACTTACCAGACTGTCTTTCTTTCACCATTGCCCTGAATGAGCCTGAGCCCCCAGCCACACTATATGCTGGATGCTGCTCTCATTATCCTAATTGTTGCTTTTACCTCTAAGTCTTTGCTGATAGTATTCCATTTCCAAGTGTCGAAATCTAATAAATCAGCTATCAAGGATTGTCATGAATGTTGTCACCTCCAAGAAAACATCTAGTCTTGGTTCCCCCAGAGACGGAGTCTCCCTCTACCATTAACAACTGATGTCAAGTCCTCTCTTCTTTGAAACATTAGTTAATCATCTACCTTCACTAGGATGTGAATTCCTGGAAACTCAAGACTAAATCTTAGTCATTTTTTTGTCTCCTGCTTGTGATATAAAATAGAAAACAGTTTCCTTTGAATTGACTCCAGTACCATGTGAATCATATTTCAGTGGTTCAAAGATCTAGCCCTACTTCTCTAAGGCAGGGTTATCAAAGAGAACTGCAATATCCATGCCAGGGCAGTTGATGACTATTTTCCAGGGCCAGAAAGAAGACAGAGTAGAAAAATGGGTAATGAATTTGAGGTTTCTGCCCTTGTGGAACATGGACTTCAAGATTAGACTGAGGGAGCTGAAACACTGAGAGGAAAAATGGGCTAGTTTGAAGGTTTTCCAAGGATGGGATTTGAATGGGATGATTCCAGACACCCACACAAACACCCACACACACACATACTTGCCACTGGCATTCGTCTCAGGAGGAAAGGAAAGGGGTGGCGGATTAGGATTGGAAACTGTCCTAGACTTGTTTTGTCTCTTGGACAACAACCTGGAAAATAAAAGGAGAGAAGAGGAGTTTACAGATTAACAGAGGTTTAAGAGACATGCTAATCAAAGGTAAAGTGCAGACCTGGTTTTAATTCCTACTTAAAGAAACCATTTGTAAATGAATTTAAGACAGTGATTAGAGCTATTAGTACCCTCATTGGATATTTGTTAATATTAAATACTTAGCATTTTTTAAATGTTATATAAAAATGAAGTTGAATCTTTGGTAATAGATAATGAAAAACTAGTTATCTCTGGTACAGATGGGGATTGACTGGAAGAATCTTGCAAATATCAAAGGCTGATGTTAATGTTCTGATTCTTTATGACACATTAATTTCATCTATGCTGTTTTTTTAAAAAGCAATTTTAATTATATACTTAAGATCAGTTTGTGTAGATGTTTATCCACTAAAGAATAAGTTGTACAGATTAATTTTAGACCAAACTTGAAAATAAGCTTATGACATGGGGAACTAGTACACTTGAGGGAATGTAGCCTGAGAAGCAAATTCTCTGATCTAGTAGCATCAAGAAAGGTTTCCAAGAGCAAGACATATTTGGGGTGAGTAATAAAAAGATAGACAGGAACCTAGAGATGAAAATGCAAGTGTCTGGTGCAGGTAGAGTTTATTTCAGGAAGAGGAAAAGGAAGAACAACAACTGCAGAAGGAAAATTAATTAGAAGTATCTGAATCTTGCATGTGGAAGATGTGGTAAAAGAGAGGATAATAGGTGGCTATAAAGGCCATTTGGGTTACCAAATGTAACTGAGTTTTAGGACTGAGTTTTAGGAAAGAAGTATGGCATCTGGAGAGAACAGTTGGCATAAAGAGACTAGTTAAAACACTTGGAAATGGACAAGCTAATCCAGAGAATGAAAGTATATACCAAACATTACGAGTGGCATGGAGATGAATGATGCTCTTGCTCATACTTACAAGAATGAAGAGTGGACTTGATGGTCAGCCTAGCTTGACAGTCACATGGCCTCAGAGGTTGAGGATGGACATGAAGTCAGCTTCAGGTGCAGGATGAATAGAAAGAGGCCATTCTTTCCTCCATGAAATGTTCTTTCTTCAGTGTGGTGGACTTTGTCTCTGAGCTATGATGTTGTTTTTGTTCCAGGGGCCTCTGGTGACAGAATCCTCTATACTGCATTGTTCTGATTGACTGGAACCAACTCATTGGTCATAAGAAAGGCGTGTCAGGAAAGCAACAACATCCTCAGGTAACCAGAGTTTATGCGACTTTGTGTCTTCTGTTGATTCTATACCTCGATTTTCATTTGTATAGGGATACTGCTACCAACTCTATACCACAGGGTTGCTGTACAGTTCATGGAGTTGTACTTATAAAATATTCAGAATTGCTTTTGACACAAGGTGAGTAGGAAATAAGCCTATGTAAATCATCAAATGAAAAGTGTATTCTCAATGGATAGAGCTATAAAAGAGAACACCCAAAGGTGGTTATTTGGAAGAAGAAAATTTCCAAAGGATAATCAAATTAATTTTTATATCCGTTTGTGGTTTTGACTAATTTTAGACTCACATGAAGGTTGCAGAGATAGCACAGCAGTTCCTTGTTAAAAATAACTAAAGAAAATATATGCCCAATACTAACTAACGATGCACAAAATGCTGAACTATGCTAGTTGGAATGAGTGGGCTAGGGGAAAATGTTCAGTAATAACTTACCTAATATCTCACACCTGCTCATGAGAGAGTAAAGATGAATGTATGCTCCTGCATTCATTCAGTAACTATGGAGAGCCTACTAGGAGGTCAGTATTATGATACGTGCTGAGAAGATGATGAGAAATTTCCGCACCTGTCAAGACTTTTGAGCAGCAGCTACGTTCCTTGAATGACACCAGCCATGAGGGATGCAAAAGTGAAACTTGCCATCTATGTAGGTTGTTTTTTGTTTATGATTTGTTTATTTCAGCACTATTTATAGTAGCTAGGATATGTAGGTTGTTATTAAAAGAAATAAACTAGGAAGAGAGCTGCATCCCTGCTCTGTGTGAGCATCAAGGAAGGAAGGAACTTGGATGGAGTATCCTTAAGAGAACGAGGGATGTGAACTTGTGCCTCTCTCCCTCCAGCAAGGTCTCTAGAAAAGGATGCAATCTTGAAAAGGTTTGAGACTTCAATTTGGTGCTGCTATGCCTTTGACTAGGGAGAAAAAGGGAGAAATCAATTTATTTTCTAGCAACTACCTTCCAGAGAAAAACAAAGGAGAGAAGTATAAGAAAAAGGAAAGGAAAAGAAAGAGGCTAAGAAAAAAATAAATTCTATCTTCCCTACTCTTTAAGGATAAGCCATGTCTAAAGGATTTCTAGAAGCCTGACTTGGACCTAAAAGATTTTATGACTCAAATTATTTATGGCTGTTGGTATCTCAGTTCTTCCCGCAAGAATACAGGGGCTTGTTCCTTAAAATGACCCAGAGTGTTGCAATAGATGTACATCACATAAAAAACCGCTTTATTTTTGGTTACTTTCTCCCTTTCCTCCTGCGAGTGACTTTGTGCCTCAAATGAAGGCAGCACAGAAGCCCTTGGCCCCCTGACCTTGTGCCCTGGAGAGAGCGGCTGCTGACTGCCAGGAGGTGCGTGTCTGGCTCTTTGATGGCAATGCTCTCTCCCCTCCTACTCTTATCTGATCTTGGGAATTTCTGAGATATAATGAACTCTCAGAGAACAAAGACATATCTGAGTAACCGCTGCATCCCAACACAAGCCTGGCACACAGCAGGTATTCAAATCCTCATAAATAATTGACTCAAAGGCTGGTGGGAGCTTCACCTTGTGCAGGGATTGTAATGTGAGCCTCCATTGTGTGGGTCTATAAATACCTCCAAGGGCACAGGTCCTGGGAGGTGGGGCCATCAGAAAGAGGAAAGACCCACCTGAGTCTCTGCAGTCAGGTTCTCAGTCCCTTCTCAGTGTTCACTCTACCTGGGGCTGAAGTCACTAGCTTCAACTGCTTTCCTAAACCTGCTTCTGTTTTTGAAAATGGCACCATCTTCTCAAATTTGAAAACTAAGAGTCTCAAATTTCTTTCTCTTTGACTCCTCATGCCAATTTATATATATACAATGTATATATATATATATATAAAATGTGTGTGTATATATATATATAAAATGTATTTATCTCCCATCTACCCCTTCTCCCCCCCAGTTGTGTACTTTAGTTTGGTTCTTGGCTTGCTTTGACTTTTCCTCCTGGTCTTTTGTTTGTTTTTCCTATATCCCATATATTAGTGAAACCATCTAGTTTCTGTCTATTTCCTTCTGACTTGCTTCTGTTAATATGATTTCTTCTCAGTACACCCATGTTATCTTAAAATCGTCAAATTTGTCATTTTTGATTGTTGAGTAATATTCCATTGTGTACATGTACCGCATCTTTTTCATCCAGTCCTCATGGCAATTGATTAGTGCCTTTGTAAATTCTGCCTTTCTCAGCTTTCCCTAAATGCACAAATTCACATCACCTGCCTCTAAATAATTTCACGCCTCCTGGGTAGTTTCCCAACCCCAATATTTCAATACAGTCTGGCTAATGTCTGGGTTGAACTGTGTCTCTCTCCTGGCTTAAACCCCTCAGAGGGTTTCCATTGCTTGTGTTCAAGTCCATGGCTCCATAAAGAATCCACACTCCTTAACTTTCTGGTGTTCAGCATAAAATTATATTTTGTACAATGTTTTTGGATAAAATTTTAATATTTTTCTTAATGAAATTAATTAATTGTATTATTATTTTTATTGTATGTTTTTGAGACTAGGTCTCACTATGTTGCCCGGAATATTCCTGATCCTGTGGATTCAAGCCATCCCCAGCCTCAGCCTCCCAAGTAGCTAGGATTACTCTACCTGCCACCATGCTTGGCTGCTTTTTCGAGGCCAGGGCACTCTATGTTGCCCAGGGAAGTCTTGAATCCATGAACTCAAGGAATCCTAGGCTCTTGCCTCCCAGTGCTCGGATTACAGGTGCAGGCCACCACGCCCAGCTTCATTGTATTATCTATTACTTTGACTTGTAAGAAACTTTTTCTGTGTCCCCAGTTGGGGTTTTAAGGAATTGTCACTTTGATCCCTGAGATTCTGTCTGTGTTCTTATTTCTCCGGCATTAGTATAACTTGGAGCTACTGGGTGGCAAGGACCATGTTTGTGATTCTTTCCTGATCCTTAGTGCCCAACACAGGGCCTGACACTAAGTAGGTTTTCAGGAATGGGATGACAGCAAAGATGGACTAAATAATCATTTCAAACAAGGATGACATGTTGGCTCTCATATAGCTAAAAGTAAACATGTGCTCATTATTTGATGATGAGGAACCAGGCAGATATTATAGCCAGTAAAAAAAAAATCCAAATAATTAGTGCATGTATAGATGAAGGATATTGAAATGAATGTGCAAATAGAGGCAAAACCAGTTTCTTTCACAGGTGAAAGAGAAGTCAATTGTATCTCTGTGCCTATGACTGAATTTACATATATGTAAACAAGAATTATTTTGCATTGCTATCAGTTATCCACAGTTTCCAGAGTTCTAAGATAGCTCCCCTGGAGTCAGAATCAAATAACCTGGAAAGTGTCTTCTAGATATTATAGTTACCCGTGAAAGCACAAGATTTCTCCTACAGGTCAACTTTCACCTGTTCTGACAGATACTGAGGGAAGGGGATTCAAGTCAGGGATAACAGCATCAGCTAAAACATGGAACCTGGAGGCTTCATGCTTCTGTAATGAGAAGGAACATCCTAACAAGAAGAGTGCAAAGGGGAGCAACAACCAGATCATAGTAGATCTTGAAGGCTAGTATTGGTTGAATTCATGTTTTTATTATTATACATCCAAAGCAGCAAAAAAATTTTTCTGAGCAATCAATTTCGTTTTGTGCATGGTGATTTTATTGTGAATCATGCACATTACTGTGGATCAGTTTCCCCCAAATGGACCAGATAGACTTTTCTAAATATGCCCAGAGACATTTTCTCAATATGTCTTATTTCTCAATAAGACCCCTTATTATCTTGGCATAGAAACTAGAAGTCAATCAAGCCCTATGAACTTAGGGAGGTCTACTACCATTATTTAAAGAATGCAGATTGTTTTCTGGTTGAGATGAATGAGGGCCCTGAAAGATCAGAGAAACCTCTATTCTTGACTAAGTGTTTTGCTTCTCCCTAATTGAAAAAGAGATCATTAGCTCTGAAGTTTCTACCCCTTTCCTAATGGGAGCTGGAATCACTACTCTCCCATTTTATGACCTAGAAGAGTGTTTTTGGAAGGTCTCATCCAGCTGTAGGTTCATTAGTGAACATGTAAGAATCTCTTTTTTATTCTCAGAGTAAGGATGAGCTATGTCCTTTAACCTGCATACATCTGTGAAGTCTCTTCCTTTCTTCTCTTGAAGTTCCAGGTTCCTAAATGCAAGATAAATATACCTAGTCCACTCCATTGTTCTTCAAAATTTATAAGCTTGAAAGTTATCCATATGCAAGTTATTAAATCAATTGTTTTTCCTTTGCTAACCCATCTGATGCTCTTTTGATTAAAATCCAGTGCAAGAAGAACCCAATGGTAAAAGGATGATTTTCTTTGTGTCCTTCTTATGAACTCTACCAAGTCATTTCCCTCATGCTCAGAAAGTCAGACTATGAACCATGGGTTGTCTCCCTAAATGAAGTCCTTTATTAATGTGTGGTGACACCATGGAACAATGGCAGTTAGTATAGTAAAGAAAGCATCTCTTCAAATGGTGAGTAAAAGATGATTAAATAGGAAAGAATGGACATGGGGTATAGGGAAGGTTTCTTCATTCTCAGTTCAGAGAAGGCACTGTCATGTTAGGGACAATTAGTCAGAGGGCTATTGAGGACCATCTTGGAACAGTTGCTATCTTCTGTGTTATCAATTAAAAATGGCTCATGGATGTTCTCAGGCACCAATGTTATCAGCATCCTTGACAAGAATAGAAATATTTCAATAAGCAATAAGCAACCCATTACCCAGAACCTGAGAGATGTGGCACCATGTGTTAAGCTAAGCCTTTAGGTTAAACATTAAAACAGGGTTTGTACCATTATCTTTGGCTCGGGTTTACCTACAAAACTCCCTCTCTTCTTTAAAAGGGATTTTATTCTTAAAATCAAGATGGATAGGGAGAGTTTCATATTTTTAAACTCCTTTTAGCTGAGAATGGGCAGCACAGTCACATAAAGAAAGGAAGGCTTGGGTTTATTTATTTATTTTTTTAGTGCCCAAGTAAGGGGCTTGTGAGGTGATGGTAGTTTTGTCATATAGATTGGAAACTGGAAAATTAAGCACTGAAAAGCAGTTGCACGCAAGTTGCAGAAGCAATAGAAAAAAAAAAAGCAATATGTCCATCCCAAGGATAAAGGTTAATATAATTAATAACTTTTGTCATCGTGTTCCATTCCAGATACCCAACCCACCAAATCAGTCATTTATAGATGATGACATGTCAGAAAATAACTGAACATGAACCTGCAAATTCTATAAAAGACGTGAAATTTTGGATGTATAGTTAAGGACATAGACATAGCATCTAGTTCCTTAGTCTTGAGAATAGTTTAATCTAATTAATTGTGTTTAATTTGTGAACACAGTCCTTCAGTGGGTGCAAACATTAAGAGACATTTCTACAAAATTAATCTGAAAAACAAGAATTAAAGACTGAAATAAACCACAACTCCATTTGAGTGTCTGGAGGGAAAAATCAATGAAGAAGATCTCTAGAGTCTTGCTTGAACCATCTTCTTCTTGCTTGAACCATCTTCTTCTTGCTTGAA